>JARQWZ010001740.1:52500-90000 GCA_033150135.1 Gobio occitaniae
CAGCGAGTCTGGCCGCTCTCCATTGACAAGCGTTCACTTCCTTGAAGGCGGGAACTCTGTTGAAGTTTAAAACTATTGGATCTGCCCAGAGCCGCTCTGGGTCTGCATTAACCAATCGCTGACGTTTGGTTGTGACGTATGTCGTGCGCGTTCGTCTGTTTCTCACATGGAAATCCGTGAAATAACTGGAGATTGTGCATCTCAGTGATAAAACCTAAACCTTGTGCATTCGAATAGTGATTTATTCACAGTGGAGAGTTTTGTGTTCGGGAACGCACTGCTCACGTGGTCCATAACATACTGTAAATAAAATATCATATGCTTGGTATGATAAGAATAAATGCTGCCGTAAATAACGGCCCGATTCAAATGTTTATGTGCTTTTCTTCTTTTTATTTTTTGAGCGGTGATGAAATATTGCTCTTGAAAATACTCGCCAGCATTTAAAGAAATACAAGTCTAGATATGCATCCGAATGACAGCGAAGCGCAGCCGTACGGTGCTCTGCAGGGGTCAAAAAGGATATAAACAGTGAGTTTTGAAGTGATATATTCTTGAAGACTCAGAGATGTGGACTGGGACAGCAGTTAAATGGCCACATGACCTGGTGTTTGTCTAAAACAGTCGGTCATTCGGCCGGGGATTTTTACGCGGGTGGTGGGAGACGGACGGCAATAAAATCACTGACTAGCCGCTGTAAATGATGACAATGGGTGCGTCTCATTCAGCTCCCTAGTTCAGTAGTCAGGGCACTGATCATGACATAAGTCAATGGGCTGACTCCCTGACTACTGAACTAGAGCTGATTGAGACGCACCCAATGCCTTACGACCACACGCGAAACAATGAACTTACCGGGGCTTCAGCAACTCCTTCAGCACTAACAGAGCGAGCTGGAAAATCAGACTTTTCCCGGGACACAACATCATGGCCTCCAAAAAAACTCAGCAAAGATTGTTCTTGCTCCGGCTTTAACTTCTGGATATTCGGTGCCACATCGGAATGAATGGCTTCGCTCGCATCTTTCTCCACCGCCATTACTGAACTACAACTCAAACTAGCGCACAACATCACGTCATCGCTCTCAGCCACGCCCTCTGTTCGCTGATTGGACCGGTTAAAATTTGCTGGGAAAAAACCTAATGTGGCGTTCACACCGGACGCGATTCGCGCGAAGGTGGACGCTTAAACATTTTGAGTTTACTCGCTTCAATCGCGCGTGAAAATCGCACGAATTGCGCGTGACATTCACTGCACAACAGACGCAAATTCGCGTCATGGGCGGGGCTTCCGCCAGCGGCTCGTCTCGTTGAGAAATGGCTGACATGGGCTGTGTTTACACGTCTTTTTTTTTTTTTAAATCTACTGTTAATGTGTGACAAAACTTAGTTTTAAGACTTTTTCAGTCGATAATGTAGTTGTTTAAAGCTCAAATATGTGGTTTATTTATATAAAGAGTGCCTATTTGAACATTTTATCTGCCGTTTTCGGAGTTGTGAGCTCCAGCGGATCAGCGGCGCTCGTCAAAGCCGGTGAGATCAGCCTTTCCTCGGCCAGTCCTTCTGCCGCTGACTCTGATGTCTCTGTGGCGTCTCCAGCTATAATTCGTCTTGTAATGACCGATCTTTGGTCTCATGGATCTATAATTTGCTCCCTGGCAAATCGTTTAGACTGAAGGCAAAGAGAAGTTTCATTACTTTATATTTTTAGGCTATAACTGTACGTTGCAGTTGTAACGTTAGCCTACTAGCACTGACTTTAAATGTTTGACTGAATTGTTTGCTTTATTTCATGTATTGCTTATTATACCTTTTACTTATACCTTTGTATTATTAATCATACATAAATTTGCATTTAACAAAAAGAGACTGTGTTGTTTCATGTCATTTAATGTTATCACAGTGATTCATCATAATCAAATTGTCTGAACAAATCATATTGTCTGAACCAGATATTAATATACAGATTTTCTCCTCATTGTTGTCACTACTAGAGCAAGCTCCTGATTGGTTAACGTGGCGCGAAATATCCGCCAAAGTTCAGATTTTTCAACTTGAGCGATTCGCGCGAATCGCGCGTTTTCCTTCTCGCCGCCTCATTCGCGCGAATCGCGCCGCAGAATGCCATTTCGCGTCTCTGCATTGACTTAACATGTAAATCACTCGCGCGAATCGCGTCCGGTGTGAACGCACCATAAGAATACACCGCAGTCCCAGACGGAAGACTGAAGTAAAATGAAAATTGAACGGAAGTACGCAGGAGGGCGGAGCCATGCTAGCAAAGTGAAGCATACAAGGTGAATTTGGACAAACAATGCTTGTATAAAAAATAACCCAAATTGGGTTGAAAATGGACTAACCCAGCAATTGGGTTGTTTTAACCCAGTGGTTGGGTTAAATGTTTGCTTAAAACAACCCAATCGCTGGGTTAAAACAACCCAATAACTGGGTTGAAACAACCCAATTGCTGGGTTAGTCCATTTTCAACCTAACATGGGTTATTTTTAACCCAGCATTTTTTAAAGTGTATTAATGTGTATGTCTCTTTGTCTTACCGGTTCCTGGAAATGCCTAGCAGGAGGGGCTCGCGAACAGGAAACCCATTATATGTCATCCTGAAGTTGGTCTATTAAGGACCTAAAGTGCCTAAAGTGCATGAATGTGTATGCACTATAAAAAATGCTGGGTTAAAATAACCCAAGTTGGGTTTGAAAATGGACTAACCCAGCAATTGGGTTGTTTTAACCCAGCGGTTGGGTTAAATGTTTGCTTAAAACAACCCAGTTGCTGGGTTAGTCCATTTTCAACCCAACTTGGGTTATTTTCAACCCAGCATTTTTTAGAGTGTGTGTTTGAAGGTTTTCTAATGGGTAATTCAACATGTTAAGGATGAACATAGTCAATGTATTGTTTGTACGGTTGTCATTACCCCGTAAAATGTCAATTGAACAGTTAATAACTGATGAAGAATTATGATTGGTCAGTTTGAAAATGAAGGAGGGATTCAATCTATTAAAGAACAGTTGAAATGGGGGAAGAGAGAGAAGGGGTTTGTTTCTTCAAGAGAATTTTCTTCATTGTTGCTTTTGTTTAATTTATTTTTGTTAAATATTGATTTGTACTTTCTTTTATGTTCTTGTTAAATTTTGAGTGAAACTTACACTTATAAATGGACAGTTTGCTTTGTCCTTTTTCCTCCAATTTGTGGCAACCTGAAATAAATCTGAATTTTTTCCATGGACATTTATGGATTTTTGCTGCCTGTTAGCCACTGCACTGACCATCCTACAACACACATCTCCTCATAAAATCACACTGGCTGCCAATAGTCACATCAAATTCAAGGCACTGATGTTTGCCTACAGATCAACCTCTGGCTCTGCACCTCTGTACCTAAACTCATTACTTATGTGCAAGTGAATGCCTTCTTCACAAAATGGCACAAAATCACTTTCACGGACCTTTACCTGGACCGTTCCTGCTGGAGGAATGACCTGCTGAACTTTAGACATTTGCATATTGTTGCCCTATTGTGAGTTTGATTGCTTCCATTGCTCTCCTCATTTATAAGTCGCTTTGGATAAAAGCATCTGCTAAATGACTAAATGTAAAGCACAAGGAAATGCTAAAGCATCACACATCGCTCTTTACCTTCAATGAATCAAACCATTGGTGATGTTTCTATAGAATAACAGCACCCAACAAAACTAAACCACTGTTTGCTCAACAATATCAATCGAGATCTAAATGATACAAGTTTCAACAAGTTAACACCACTAAAGGTTCAGCGCGGAGCCAATTTTTGTTGTGTCACGTGAAAATATATAAATATTCACAATGCCTCACTGAACAGTAAGAGATACATACGAACAATTTCATTCAGTAAATCTGATTGATTCCAGATTAAGCAGATTATAGCTTCACTTTGGGATTTGATCATGTAAATAAATCTATATTTCATCACAATCAACTTCTAATCATTCCCAATGGGCAACTCCTGATAAACATTTTACAATTTACGGGCATTATTAAAGGAAATATCCAAGATTGTAGCCCAGAAATCATGCCATTTTTTGTTTCAGAGTTGCTGCTCTATTATGTATAATAATTAATATATTATTTAATAAAAAAAATATTAATCTGAATCTTTTGGGAGTGAATTTAAAAGTGTTCATCACCGCTGGCAAAATGCTTTCAATAAAACTTGGCTGCCTATAGAGTAGAAAGGCGAAACATTTTTTGAAATCGGTGCCTGACTAGAGAAAGCAGAGAAAAAAGGCCAAATAGGAAAACTTCAACACCCATAATGCACTGGGCATGTTTCCGTGCACTCCCACCAGTCTCCAACAGATATGCTTAACCAGTCAAATACCAACTTGCTTTAGTAGGAAATACTTCTTAGCAAACATTTAGTCACAATGGTGTCGACTTGTGTTGAAATGTGGTGAAAGAATTCTAACAGTAAACTGGATGGCAACGGACACAGTGCTTTAGGCCAAATGGAGGACAAAAAATGAAAGAAATTAACATTTTGCCAGTTCAATCCGAAGCAAAACACCGTCACGTTCAGGTAAGAAAGCTGTTGCCAGTGTTTCATTATACCATAGAGCTGTTTCAGTAATAAACCTACTCTTACACCGCGTCCTAACTACACACGGAAAAGATAAAAGGCATCTTTTCCATGTTAAAGAGAGTTTTTGTCCTAACCAGCCGCGACGGCGACACAACAATGGGTGGAACAACAACACAAAACAATCTCAGGTAATGTTTATGTTCTTTATTTAATGTTAAAAGCGTGTAATGTGACTTTGAATATCATTTAGTGCTCAGCTTTGTAACGTAGTCGCACTAAAAGCAACAATGAATAATTCACCCCAGATCTTAACGGAAACGAGAACATTCAAACTGTGAGCAAACAAGTGTATTCTATGACAAAGATTGTTTTAGTAACTCAGTATTAGGGCTGTGCAATATTGAAGAAAAATGCGATATCCTTGTTAAATAATGCGATATTCAATATGCGAAACGATATTGCTTTAAGTGTGTAAAATCTATTTAAATTATATTACAACAATTTATTTAAAAACTGAGAATGATACCATTTATGTGTTTCACATTCTTTCTGGGAAAAGAAAGCATCGCTACAACTTCTGAAAGTGACCAGCAGTGTTTTAGCAAAAATGTGTCACAATTCTGACAATATAATTTTTAACATCAATGTAAACAAACAAAAAATGTAATGCCAATATTTAAATACCTTGACTGTTCGAGTGTGTAACAAGACACGAAACCGTGAACCGAAGGATCACACGCTTTCAGAGAGGCGGCTTGTGCGCACGTTTCGGTGTGTTGTTGTTCTTCGCAAGTTATTGCATTTAATAACTCTTTTTAACGTCAAGCAAGTCACATAAGTAACAGTCGTGTGCCCAGTCTATTCTCTGCAATTTTCACAATTTTGAAGTAGCCTATAGAGACAGAGCGACACGCGTCATAATCTGAAGGCCACGCCCACCGGGGAAAAACAATCCAACCCTCTCCATTGACTTTGCATTGTGTGAAGAGGCATCCTTGTCATTTCGGACTTATAACAAAAAACAGAACAATGTCTAAAAGCTGATATGTGACAAAGTGTACAGCAAACAAGCTAAACAAAACCCACAACCAAAAACCCAGACGTTTTTATAAGCTATTGACCCAAAAAACGAGCGTTTAAGAACAAAAAAGTGGACACAGGCCATTGAGACACGTTATATTACACTGAGAAGTGCACACACTAGAGGAGAACGTCATCAGAGACAGGAAATATCATATATAAAACTGACATTTGGAGATTTGACTTAACAGTGACAACATATTTACTGCACACATAGACAAACTGAGACACACTGAGTGTCAGGATCCCAAAATGTCCCCATTCTTCAGCTGAAGCGTCACGTTTTACTGCCTTTATCCACTTTTGTCTCCTTAAACTCTCGTTTTTTGGGGTCGACAGCTTATAAAAACTTATTTCTGTGTTTTTTAGCTTGTTTGCTGTACACTTTGTCACATATCAGCTTTTAGACATGGTTCTGTTTTTTTTTTTATAAGTCCGAAATGACAAGGATGCAGCCTCACGCAATGCAAAGTCAATGGAGAGCGTTGGATTGTTTTCCCCCCCCGGTGTGGGTGTGGCCTAAATATGCTCTGTCTCTATTAAAATCATTCAGATATTGCGTGCCCTTGCGAAATGCATATTGCGATATGTACATTTGCAATATTTTGATATATTGTGCAGCCCTACTCAGTATGTATTTTTACTAATGTTAAAATTGTGTAATATTTGTGAATTTGATTATGTATCCATTTCCTTGCGAGTGCCGTCAAGATTAATCTCTGGAGCCGCGAGAGCCCACCCACACGCTGTTCTGATTGGCTGTGGTTTTTGATTGATTCGTCACATCTCGTAATCGCGTTTGGTGTGGACAGACAAGTTGCTTTTCGCGGACTCTTATCGCGCCGCGTGTAGTTAGGACACAGTGTTAACAACCCTCTGCCGATCCGACAGCCCATGGGTGGGGATACAATAATGTGGAAGCATAATCTGTAGTTTTCACAAAGGCCGCAATAAACCTGAAATAAACTTGAATTTGTAGGTCTGGGTAACACGGAGAATGAGTAAACATTGTCCATATACTACCAACACTGTAATGCACCAAACGCGAATAGAGCGTCAAAATCGCGTTTAGTTGGACGCTTGATCATTTTGAATCCATTCGCACGTCCACAGTGAATTGGATTCGCGTATAACTTGAGCCTTTGAAGCGAAATAGCCACACAAATGTGGTCCAGGCAACTCCTACATTATCTTCAATGCATGTATATTTAAATATTCTTAAAAAATTAAGTTATGAAACTTCTCTTTGCCCTCAGTCAAAACGATTTGGCAGACAACAAATGACAGATTCATGACACCAAAGATCGCCCGTTAGATCTACACAAGAATTCTATCTCATGTTTAGCCACTACAGAACATCAGAGCCAGCGGGAAAAGTCATAAGGGCTGGCCGAGGAAAGGCTGCTCTTGCTGGGGTTAATGAGCGCTGAGCACCCGCTGATCGCCTGGATCTCACAACTCCAAAAACGCTCTCTTTATAAATAAACCACAGATTTGAGTTTTAAACAACTACATTCTCACCTGAAAATGTCTTAAAACCTCCTTTTGAGACTCAATAGTAGTATTTTTAAATTATGCAGGGTTTCTCATCACGTCACTTCAACTTGTGACCGCAGCGAGCAGGCTCCTGATTGGTTAACGCGGCGCGAATTGACGCCAAAGTTCAGATTTTTCAACTCGGGCATCAGGCGCGAATTCACTTCAAACGCGTGAATGCACAAAAGCACCACTCGCGTGTAACGCGCGTATCGCGTAAAACGCTCAATACGCGTCCGATTCGCTTCATTGTCGCGAACTGGACGTGCGAATGAGGCAAAATCGTGTCCATCCTGCCGCACGAAACGCGTCTATCGCGCCGCAAGACCTCCAGACGCGCGTCAACTCACCTTTCCATTGACTTAACATTGCAATCACTCGCTCCTGACGCTCTATTCGCATTTGGTGTGAACGCAGCATAACAATACAAAGCGGGTTGAAAATCGCAGAAGTTACACTTTAATTCAGAATGACATTGAGTGACACCGGATTAAGCTCACTGTAAAAAATATTTAAAAAGTACGTTACCTGGTCGCCTTAATTTTAAATTCATTGAAATTAAAAATATTAGTTAATATAATGAACATTTGAGAATCGACATCACCCTTTATTCAAATATTAAAAGATTTTGTAGGCATATTGCGTAAAATTGTGAAATTGTGCTATTTTCATGATTCATCACAAAAATGTTTATGTATTTATGTGGTTCAAATACAATAATATTTTGAGTTTCTATTTATTAAACCAATTTCCTTCATTGTATTAACTCAAATTTTTAATTTCAATGGACTAAAATTTTTAAGGCAACCACGTTACTTATTTTTTAAAGTTAAACCAACAATATTTTTTTACAGTGCTGAAGTTGAAAAATACATTAATGTGTCTGCATTCAGCTGTGTCTGTCACTTAGAAAACATGACATGTAGTTTAACAGTTAAATATTAATATGAATCTGCTCTCTACTGTCTGTGTGGATGATCTGGGAACAAATCATATTCTGGGCCATATGCTGAACATTTTTCAAGGAATACCAGCAGTTTTTAACTTTACAAAAACTCAAAGCATTTTATCTAAAAATAGAACAATTTCAATACTGAAAAATTATGATTGTAAACTTTCATTAGCTTTGAGCAACCTAAAACATTAGCCTGATCCAGTTAACATACACTTAAAATAAAGGTTCTTGGATTGTTCCATGAAGAACCTTTTTTGTTTTCACTGTTGTACGTTAGTGGGCGCTGTTACACATCTTCTGAAAGAGATCTCCTGATCAAAACAAGAAGCAGAAACAAGCGATAGAAGCATTGCTGACGCACATGTAAAAAAAAGCGATCGACATGATTTGCTCAGCTTTTTGTCCAAAATGTTGCTTTTTTTATTAAACTTAACCACAGTCAAGTGTTGATAAAACGGAACGCACAAAGCTAGAATATTTTTTGTTGTTGTTTAAAAGCAGAGGCTCTGTTCTTTCTTTTGACGTATATTGCATGTTCAGATATTCATACAACAAAATATCCAAATGCTGCCACTGACCGGCAACTATTAAAAATAAAATGCTGGCAGGGAAAGTGTTAATATTCAAGGAATCGTTCCATTCCACAAAAGATTAAAAAACACTTTGGGAGTCAAAACAATCACATAATCAAAGCAACAGAACAGTGATATCTAAAACTTATTACAGGAAAATAATAAGCGGTGCATGCAAACTAACCTCTCAGTAATAAGCTGTGGTCGGTTCAGATCCGCTCATGGACTAAAATACATCCAGAGATGTTCAGACGTCAAAGGAGGAGAGTGTTTGAGCCGCTGGGATCAGCCTGTGTGTGTGTGAGCGCGACTGCTCTGTGTCTCAAAGAGCCGCTTTCCATCTGACTCCCTCTGACGACAGAGAAATCATGACTTTACTATCGCTCAAATGTCTCGAGCTCTTCTGCCACCAACAGCATCCTTCAAATGCACTGCAAACGCTAGTGTTTTTACACAATCGATCAAACACACACGTTCAATCACAAAAAGATTAAACGGTTCTATACAGAACTCTAGGGTTCTCAATTCTAAAGAATATTTTGTAACACTTTATTTTACAGTATTTACTATACAACCCCAAATCAGAAAAAGTTGGGACAGTATGGAAAACGCAAAAAAAAAAAAAAAAGAGAAGTGATTTCTAAATTTACTTTGACTTGTATTTCATTGCAGACAATATGAACACAAAATATTTCATGTTTTTGTCTGGTCAACTTCATGTCATTTGTAAATATGCATCCTTTCCTGTCATTAAGACCTGCAACACATTTAAAAAAAAGTTGGGACAGTAAAGCATTTACCACTTTGTAATGTTGCCATTCCTTTTCACAACACTTAAAAGACGTTTAGGGACTGAAGACAGCAAGTGATGAAGTGTTTCAGGTGTAATTTTGTCCCATTCTTCCTGCAAACAAGTCTTAAGGTGGGCAACAGTACGAGGTCTTCATTGTCCACATTCTCTATTGGAGACAGGTCGGGACTGAGGCAGGCCAGTCAAGTACCCGAACCCTCTTCCTCCGCAGCCAGGACTTTGTAATGTGTGCAGAATGTGGTTTTGCATTGTTTTGTTGAAATATGCATGGACGTCCCTGGAAAAGATGTCTTCTTGAAGGCAGCATATTATGCTCCAAAATCTCTATGTACTTTTCAGCATTAATGGTGCCTTCACAGAAGTGCAAGTTACCTTTGCCAAGGGCACTGACACAACCCCATACCGTGACAGACCCTGGCTTTTGGACTTGTTGCTGGTAACAGTCTGGATGATCCTTTTCTTCTTTGGTCTGGAGCACACGGTGTCCATTCCTCCCAAAAAATACCTCAAATACTGATTCATATGACCGCAGTACACGTTTCCACTGTGTGATGATCCATCCCAGATGCCTCCGAGCCCAGAGAAGTCGACGGCGCTTCTGGACACTGTTAACATAGGGCTTCCTTTTGGCACAGTACAGTTTTAACTGGCATTTGTGGATGTAACTACGTATTGTGGTACCTGACAAAGGTTTGCCAAAGTAGTCCTGAGCCCATGTGGTGATATCGCTTATAGATGAATGACGATTCTTTGACACAAGTCAAATACAAATGATGCATAATTACATGCAACTAAACCTCATCTAAACCTCATCCAAAAATAGTAAGTACATGTGGTTACTAAATATTACTCAGTACTTAAATATATAATTACACTGTAACAATGACCCCTTAAAATAAAGTGTAACCGAATATTTGATGCAACAAAAGTCCTCTATAATGAGAGATGTCTTAAATTATTGCATAATACTTTGATGTTTAATGGGTTATTAAATATTAAACACAATTAGATCTCCACCTTAACATTAATCTTGCACAAATCTTAATGTTGAAAATATTATCTTAAATATGAAATATTTAATTTTAACATTTGAGTGTTATGGCAAAGATAGAAAATAGAAATCCCAGCCCAGTTTCAGTTTGTCTAAACAAAGAAACCAGTTAATAAAACCAAAAACAATGAAACAATTAAGATTCCTTAAAATGTGTCAGTTTTGTGGGAAAAGAAAGTTCTAAATACTCATAAAAGTCCATTTGATTGAACTCATTTGTTTAATTTGAGTTGGCTCTACTCAAACCAGTTCATTATGTTGAGCGTTAGTATAGTAGAGTGATAAAGTAAACTTACGAGCTTCCTAGCTCATAAAATGCATTTTAAATACAAAAACTAAATCCAAAGTGATCCCATGATGGGAACAGGTTATATATATGAAGCGTCTGACGGAAACCTTTAAAATTCCACATGGAACTTTTTTTTTCTCTATAGTGTATAGCTTCAAAAACATTAAAAATAGTAATATGTCAATTAAATTTTGATAGTTTAAAATATAATAGGCCTATACAACATTTTGTTTGCATGCTGTGAAATAATAGATCACAAAAATCATGGAAATGCCAGATGTGATTACAGATTAAAGCGAAGCCTTATGATGCCTGGGTGTATGTCCACAAGGCCCTTGGGTACATCCTCACGGCTAACTGCAAATGCATGGCAGGGTACGTCTACCTATCAAAATGTACCTGCAATAACAAAAATAATTTTTTGGCAAACGCATGCTTCCCCCTAGGTATGTTAAACATCAGGCACCCAGCACTGGCTCTGTTAGTACAATTAACCACGCAGCAACTCCTTGGCATTTTGACTTACAGACACGCCGCTACTAACCTACAACACGAGAGGTTTCTTCTTTCTGCCTCTCGGGTGCGTGCGCAAGCAGTGATGACGTCGCAGAGAAATCCATGTATTCAAATTCAAATTCATGAATTGAATGAAGGCCAATTCTGAAATTCTGAATTTTGCACGAGCCTGGATAACAGAATGAAACCCTTTTCTATTTTCATTATTAAATGTGTTGGTTGATGGTGCTCTTCTGGCGATGTGGGTTGTTGGGGATTTCGGTAAGGGAACTGGATGTAGGTTGGGTCCAAGGAAATAATTGCGTCCAACATTTGTCCCAGCCGTCTCTTATAGGGTTTGACACCAATTACGCATCGTGTTTAAAACTACAAACATGATAAATTGAGTGTTTTGTAATTAAAGGAAACACAGGACAGGTGTTTTGCTAAATGCACAGTGTCTTAAATGCTTTTTATGTGTAGTGTCGCTATTCTCCTCTAGATTCTCTGCGTTAGCTCAGAGGTGTGCTTATATTTACACACATTTCTACGCAAAGTACAAGTTGATAGATACCACACTTTGAGTGAAACTGTTCTTACACACTCATTACACACAAATCTGTGCGTACGCACCACTGATAAATGACAGCCCAGGTTTGAGATGTTTATGTTTGAACAGGATTTATTTCCAGGTATAACTGTGTACTCAAAATATGCCTTTGGCTTTCACTTTATATTGTTAACAAAAATATATTTCTTTTGTCCTGTTTTGTCCTTATATTCTCTCTTCCCTCTCACACACCTGACTCAAAGGCTCATTCATTATGCGGCTCATTATGCTGTTCTTTTGTTCTCTCAGGTGTAAATCACAGCATTATTCATGATCATTCACGCCTTTTCGCATATGGGCTTATCTATCTATCTATCTACCTACCTACCTACCTACCTACCTACCTACCTACCTACCTACCTACCTACCTACCTACCTACCTACCTACCTACCTACCTATCTATCTATCTATCTATCTATCTATCTATCTATCTATCTATCTATCTATCTATCTATCTATCTATCTATCTATCTATCTATCTATCTACCTACCTACCTACCTATCTATTATCTATCTATCTATCTATCTATCTATCTATCTATCTATCTATCTATCTATCTATCTATCTATCTATCTATCTATCTATCTATCACCTACCTACCTACCTACCTACCTACCTCTACCTACCTACCTACCTACCTACCTATCTATCTACCTATCTACCTATCTATCTATCTATCTATCTATCTATCTATCTATCTATCTATCTATCTATCTATCTATCTATCTATCTATCTATCTATCTATCTATCTATCTACCTACCTACCTACCTACCTACTAACCCACCCACCCATCCACCCATCCTTCATCCATCCGTCCATCAATATGTTTATAAACAACTGAAAAAAGCCCAAATGTCGGAGCATGTCAAAACCTCTAAAGGGCTCCAGAACTGTGCAGACCCGTAGGGGTTAACTATGGTTGGCCATAAGTTATACAGTATTATGTTCACTCATCATTGATTTGGCAGACTCATGTCATGTCTAATCAATAGAGATGAGCTTTTGACGTTCTCTGATGTATGTCAATTCAATGTCCCTTCATCTGAGCGTTCAATAGAAAATCAATGAGTCGTTTAGAGAACCACTGTGCTGCAATATGTGCCAGTGAAGTGAAAGGAGGATGATTATTGAACCAGAGGACTCTTATTGTGGATGAATGTTGCCTCTGAACAAACGTTCTGAGTGATTGTATTGATTCTATAGTCACCTGTGCACCTAAAATATCCTAATGATCAACCACGGAGTACCTGTTAACTCAGTAGAGTCATAGACCACAAACGATATCAGCTGGACGTAGTGTGTTTTTTAACGAAATAAATACAGCAAGGACACATTAAATTGATCGCACATCGATTGTAGCACATGCTACTTGTCCATCCCTGGGGGCGGGTCACGGCAAAATTAACTCGTGACACAAAACACGGCAAAGGCTTTTGAGTAGCCTTGTGTAAAATAAACGCCTGTTGCTACTCTTCATCTTGTTTTTCAAATTTTTTTTTTGAATGCAGGCATTTCCATACAGACAACTAGAGATAGATGCAACAGGGAAAGTGAACCCAGGAGATCGATGGAGTCAGTAATGAACAGCGCATGGCTTTAATTAATCATTGACAGCCACAGTAAAAGCCTTCCGGATCCCAAACACGCGACAACATCACACGCCACCCGATCGGCAACACTGCGATTAAACCATTAGTGAACAATAGATGCTACATCTTGGCTATACGGTGTGAAGGACAGATGTCGCTGATGTGGAAACAAAGACTTTAGATATACAAAGGTGGTGCACTCATAGATCCCTCTTGCACCTTGAGGAGCCCAGAGGCACTGTGAGGGTCATGTTCTTCAACTTTTCCAGTGCCTTTTATACAACCATCACTGCTCAAAGGGAAGGGGCGGGGGTTGACCATGGACTATTGACTACTTCACAAACAGACCACAGTACCTGAGGCTTCATGGCTGAGGTGTTCTGCAACACAGGAGCTCCACAGGGGACAGTGCTATCTCCTTTACCCTGTACACATCACACTTCCATTATAACACTAGCAGTTGTCATATCCAGATGACACAGCTATTGCTGGACGAGTATCAGATGGAAATGACCTGGAGTATAAGGAAGTGACCCAGGATTTTGTCAATTGGTGTGGATTTAATCACCTTCACGTCAATGTTTGAATTGCTGTAAAAATTACTGCATTATTTTACAGCAGCTGCACTGTAAAAAAAATCCCCGTAAAATTTACGGTTAAAAAAAAGGCAGCTGTGGTTGCCAGAACTTTACCGTAAAAAATACGGCAGTAACGTTTTAGGTTTTTAGGGACAGCACCATATAATTTAAAGGTTTATAATGTAATAATTACGGTTTAAAAATGTTTTCTTTTAGAGTTCAAAACCATATAATTTAAAGGTTTATATTGTAATGATTATTTTTACACTGTATACAATTTACGGTAAAAAAAAACACGTATTTCATAAACTGAAATAATGTTAAATTACCAACCTATTGAAATACTAATATCTGTTATGTATCTTTGATATCTACGGACAACCACCAATCACAGTGGTGATGAAAATCATGTGATGAATCAAAGCTAATCACAAGCAGCTTTTAAGAGAACAATACTAATATATAGAAGGTGCTCAGTGTTATTCACACAAACACTAAACACCATCATGGTAAAACTTAAATAAAAAAAATGCAATAAAAATTAATTTAAAGGGATGGTAAACCACGATTTCACTATTCTAACTTTAGCTAGCGTGTAATGTTGCTGCTTGAGCATAAACAACATCTGCAAAGTTACAACGTTCAAAGTTTAAAGCAAAGGGAGATATTTGCTTTTAAAGAAATCAGTTTCTAAGGACTACAGCAAACGGCCGGTAGGGTCTACACACATTCCTCCAGGGTTGGTGACATCACCAGCCTCAATATTTACATAAACCCCTCCTCCGAGAATATTAAATAAGGGGGGGTGAGGCCATTTTGTATCGCGGCGCTGTTGTGGTATAGTGGGCTGGAGTGTTGTTGCCGCGATGCCGAGGAAACGCTGTTATATTCATCCGGATTGCAGGTCTGAGGTACTTGCTTTGTTCAGCCTTCATAGGGACGGGGGTGCGTTGCAGAGCGTTTAACATACAGCATGTTATATGCCCGTGTGTTTGAGACGGGGAACAGGCTCAAGCGGGGCTCCCGCAGCACATCTCACGGAGGAAAACTTCCATCTTCGCGAGTTCAATGCCGGATTTGCACAACGTCAGCTGCATAAGACAAACACTGCCAGTGTGTGAATGCACGACGCGCGCGGGGCTCCCTCCCGCCGCACATTTCACGGAGGAAAACTTCCACAATCTTCGCGAGTTCAATACAGAATATGCACCTCGGCTTGTCCTGAAAGCTGGATTTACAAACAGAAGCTGTTTACGGGCCACAACCTGTAAGTCTGATTTATTTTTCATCGATGTGTTTTCCTGTAATAGGTTGTACGTTGTAGCAAGGAAGTAAACAGATGACAACACTGTTCTGCAAACCAGTCTGTTAAATGCTCATTCATACTTAACGTTATCCGACGAACACCTAACGTAACAAACACTAACGTTAAAATCTCAACAGCGAACTTGGCATTAGTGTAAATGATTCTTTGATTAGAGCTTTTATGTGTTGTTTATCTACAGGCTTGCTAAACATGGTTCTGTGTGTGATTTGGCCACTAGTAAAGCCAGTGTTTAGTGTTTTGGGTTAATAGTTCTTGCGACAGATATTTGGCTATAATCGTTCTAAAAATACAAAAGTGCCATTCTGTAGCGATCACTATAGACCCGCAGTCTTTACTCTTGAGGACTGAACATGTTGAACAGGTTCTGCTCGATCATCTTCACTCAAATGTTCTGGGTCTGATTCGGGCTCATATGGTTTTATTGACGCTGTTGTTTCTAATACTGACCAAAGCACAGCCTCCAGGTGAAGGTAAGGGGTGTATCGCTTCCGACAAACATGCACTGCAGTTAGCGAATCACAACACACTGGACCAGCTGACCAATCTGAGCCCATCGCGTATTTTTGAGGGACTGGCTTCATACAACCCGGAAAGCATCAGACCGTTTTACAAGGAGGGACAGAGCAGTGTAGAATAAAGGTCAAATATATGAAAAATAATGATTTTTTTTTTTAAACGAAGCATGAACACATGTTACAGTGCACCCCACAAACACAATCAAGCCTTCAAAACAATGTGTTTTACCACCCCTTTAACAACATCAGATATAACATAAAACCCTAATGTACATAACTGATTAGAAAAAACAAAGAAGAAATATAGTTATTGCAATGAAAATACATCAAATGCGAAGTGTCACGCTGGGAATTCTGGGAATGTCAATTTACGGGTTTTTCACTGTAAATTACACAATGACTTGTTCTTTTTCACTTCCAAACACTGTAAATTTAACGGTATTTTACTGTAAAATGAAATGAAAGGTTAGATCTATTACAGTTATTCACCGTATATAGTATGGATACTTTCTGTTAACCAATTAACTGTTTTTCACCGTAGCATTTTTACAGTAAAATACCGTTAAAATCACAATAATTTTTTACAGTGTGGCTGTTTTCTCGTTATACAGAATATTGCTGTAAACTGCAATGCATTCTGGGGTCGCGTGGCGGTTTGATTCAAATATACAGAATATTGCTGTAAATTTCAAATCTACAGATTTGGCATTATGGGATCTTCAACGGTATTTTTCATGTTTGAAAATATTGGTCAACTTGTGGTTTTAAAGTTATGCAGTTTGCATACTTCTTCTTTGTGTGAAGGGCCATGATGGCGAATATGTTTCAAGTAATTTAAAAATATTTCATGTTCATTTAAAAACTAATTTTGAAATAAAATAGAATTCAAAATAATAATAAAAAACGCTGTTTTATGACATAAATTAAATCAATATATTATACTGCATTTGACATGCTTTCTCTCAATATAGCAAATACACACATTCAAGTAGTTTATTGTAAAAAAAAAAAAAGAGCACTGTTAAAAATGAGCTGTACATTTTACAGTAAAATACTGGCAGCAGGGTTGCCAGCCAGTTACTGTAATTTTAACAGTAGTGGTTCTGCAAGTCTAAGCTTTTAATTTGTTTAAAGTTTTAAAGCGAAATTCAAACAATAAATATCGTCATAACAGTTAAAGCCAGAGGTGTTGAAAAATTGAGTTGTGACTGAACTATTTTTCAATTAAATAAATGTTCTATATTTTAGTTTAATAATATTTATTGAATATTTTGAGGAGATCTTTTGGTACTAAATACAATTTGTGCAATAATTATGGTCCATTAATGACCACTTAAAACATTTTTCTTCTAATATTTGTATTATTTATATTACAATAAGTGTAGTAATTAAGGTTAAAATAGAGAATTCCAATGCAAAGACGCAAATTAGAGTCATTTTGTGGCTGGAAAAAAAATCATTTCCATTTGTAATGCCTGTATGGCTCTTTAATAAATATACATGTATCTAGTTGCTCAATAAAGTATTGCAGTTTTGCATTTTAATAAATATTTAGATATGATAAAACACTAGATTTCTTTAAATGTGAAATTTTAAAACGTTAATAACTTACATACTGATACTTATACAAGCACACACAAGTGAATATTAATGAATGCGAGCATAATTTAACCCAAGAAACGTTTAAAATAGTGCTAAAATAGTGAAACTTATTTTTCCTTATATGTACAGTAGGCTATATACATATGAATTGATACTGAATCAAGATCGAAATCGATATCTCCACCCCTATCTCACTCCAACCTGAACTTAAAAGTTGGCAACCCTGATTTGGGTGTTCATATCATAGACTGGTTCATATAAACAATAAATTGGACAGGTCAGACAACATGCTCTGTATAGGAAGGGCCAAAGTCGCCTCCAGGTTCTTTGGGGTGTGTAGGACATTACTGAAAACTTTTTATGATACGATAGTTGCATCAGTCATTTTTATACTGTGATCTGCTGGAGTGGTGGAATTAGAGGAGGATAAGAAAAGGCTTACGCATCACCTTGAGCTTCAGCGAGAGGTTTGTTCTTGCGAGTCAAGCAGGTTCGGTCGAGCTGATCAATGTTAATATGTGAATAAAAGACTAAATAAAAGACTGAGAGTTAATAGGTTAATGTATACAGAGTGTCAGAGTGTCAGTCGTCTCAGCATGTGGCATGGATCTCCAGTCTACACTCACAATCACACACTTATTTACGGTTCCTAATGAAGTCCCGAATGGTTGTAAGGCACAGAAAGGCCGTCAGTGTGTTTGCACAGGCCTGATTCAGGATCTGCCTCGGGCTGCTTCTGCTGCGCTGGAGACGGATGAGACAAGCTGGCATTTCTGTCACTTCACCCCGAGACACCACACAAGAGGAAAATGTGTCAAGAAACTCTTACATAATGTAAAAAACTAAAATCATTTCTGACATCTAAAAGTCAAAGAAGTTTGATCAATGTTTTAGCACGTAGTTCGCCACTTTGTTCAGTTTTGGGGCCTCCACATTTATACTCTGTTATGGTTTATACCATGTCCCTCTTAAAAAATGAGAATTATCTGACATCCATTTGTATTACTTTGTCTATTAATTCATTTACAAAACCATTACATAATGCATTGCATTTGCAGGGATTTAGTATACCTGTACTATGATGAACATGTCTTAAATCCTGAATTTAGGGTCTTCGGGGTCTTTTCTGACCTCAAACGACGTTTGCTCAAATAAAATAAAAAAAGTTCCCTTTGTACGGTTGTCAACAGTCTCTAGATGTAAATAAATTGGTTTGATATCCGTTTTTATGTTCGTGTGACAAAAAAAAGGCACACTCAGGGGCTTAAAAAATGGACAAAATTCATCCTCAAAAACAGAAACAACACAGAACACGCATACAGAAATGAAGTGACACACTTCCAACAATGGATAAAACATCCACAATGCAAAATGGTCATGCTCTCTCACACACACACACACACACACACACACACACACACACACACACACACACACACACACACACACACACACACACACACACACACACACACACACAGGAATACATTTGTTATTGCTTGTTATTGCTGTTCCGTTCATTGCATTTTGATGTTCATGTTGTGTATTTTTTACTCAATATGTAATATAACTGTTCATTTCTGTTCATTTTTGTTCTGTTACAGTGTAGATTAAATTAGTAGAATTATAAGAAAATCAGATGTTTGAAATAAATGATAAACTCTAAAGACTCTTCTCTTGTTCTGGTTTGATTGTAATCGTAATGTAACATCAAAGATGAAGCACATAGCAAATAGTGGAGCTCTGCAGCCATTTTTAAAACTGTATTTTCCAAAAGATGGGCAAAAATCTTACACTAAACCATGCCAAATGATCCATGTTATCCCCACGAATGAAAGTTAGATATTTGGGTCTTTTATGAAGTGAATTTTACAAAAGAAAATTTTTTGCGAAAATCCATTAAAAAATATATATTTTTAAATGTATTTATATAAATTAAAAAATTATTATAAATACTCCAAAAACTGCACAGATGTTGAGTAAAAACATTAATAAACAGAGTAAAATTACATTTGTTAAAAAAAAAAACTATTTTTTGCAACAAAATTACATTTTAGTGTAGGCTCAAGGATCTAGGCTTTGACCCGAGTTCGAATTCGCCTTTTGCAGAGCTCGCTCTTCTCCCTTTTCCCATCACAAATCACATCGGAAAGGCATTTTCTTTTTAATAAAAATGAAGCAAAAGTTCTAAAAGTGGAAATAAAGTGTCTAATGAAATGTTTAATAATAATAAAAGCATTTATTTGGTCGGGTTAGGGGTCGGTGTAGAGAGGGCTTTTATTGTCCCATTAAGACGGCATCCATTTAATAATTTTAATAAATATAATAATTTACACACTATGTTATTATTGCATCCTGTTAACGTACAACAATATTGAGGTGCAAATAGTATGCATCTGTCAAAATAAAGTATAAATAGCATCTAATTACTATTCACTCAAAAAAATAATTTGTTGAATTTACTTAAAAAAGCTGCGTCATGTGGTTCCACACAACTATATTGAATCATATTTACAAATAACAATTTAGTTATATAAACAAAAGAAAGTCAAGTAAAGCTGACAACATTTCTTTAAGTAAATGCAAACCATTTGAATTTGTCACTGTTTCATAATATTTATATGTGCAGTTTACTTAATAATGTTATGTTAAATTTATAAACGTTTATTATGTTAGGTGAACACATTTATTGATTTAATTTAACTTATTAAATTAACTACTTGCTCTACAAGTCTAAGTGGAAAACTATTAAATATAACAAAAAAGCATATTATTAGAAACAAAATTAAAAAATAACTTAATTGAGAACAGGAAGTCCATCCAGTAAATGAGTGTATGAATGGCCACAGCCTAAACACAGGCACTCTTCTGCATAATGCTCACAACAAAATTACAGAAACTCCTCTAAATGTCCATCATAACTGCCCATAACTCTAACATAAACTAACAACATCTTTCCCTTTACTGAAAAAGATAAAATAACACTTTAATCCCTAAATTTACTCTCCTAATGCAGTCCCTTGCAAAGCATGCTGGGAACTTTGTTCGTTTCACTCAGCAATGTTAAGTTGACCGAACAAACACTTATTAAGTAAAGCTGACAATACTCATTTTTAGTAGAAACAACTCAGTGAATCTAAGTACATTTAGTTACATGAGTTTTTTAAGTAATGTGAACAAGGATGATTTGAGCGCAACTAACAACAGTGAAAGTTTTTTTCTGCGTGCAACATTTTTTTTGAGTGCATATTGCAAATAACTGCTATTTTTACATGGTGTAAATAGAATATATCACTAATTTCACTCAGTGTAAATAGCAATTATCGCTAAGAAAATATAAGAAATAGAATCTAGTAGCTATTACACATTGCAAACAGTGTTTTACATGAAAACAGAGATGCTATTTCTGGACGGTACGTGCATTTTAAAGTAGAATTTCTTGTATCATATAGTTAGTAGAAGTTTGCATTTATGTGATCAAAATACAGTAAAAATAGTGAAATATTCCTCCAGTGTAGATCAGCTGTTTTCTATGTGAATATATACTAAAGTGTGATTTATTCCTGTGATCAAATCATCATTAATCCAGTCTTCAGTGTCACATGACCCTTCACTAATCACTCTCATATGAGGATTTGAGCTCAAGAAATATGATTATCAAGTGCAAAAGAATTCGCAATACCAGTCACAGCCACTAGATGGCAACGTTTGCAAAATAATTGAATCGATGAACTAAAACACTACAGGCCTGATTTATCCTGATCATTATTACACATCTGACAAACGTGACGACAGCAGCTCCAGTCAAACCAAAATCAACCATTTAAGAATTTTCTGTAAGCATGGAATATATCTAAATGCATTAAATACGAATGCCCTTTATAAATCATGTAGTATTCAGGACCTCCAGTGCAGTGTGTGGTGGGCAGTACACTAGCTCCCTCAGTAACTTGAGTCATTGAGCCTGCAGGGGGCAGAGGTGAGAGGTCAGAGGTCACTGCATGCACATGACTCACCTACATCAGCCCCGCTGAGGGCTCGACCCGGAGGCCACGCCCACGTCAATCACCTGCTCGCTGACTGACAGGTTCTGAAACCGTGGAAACCATGATTCTACAAAACTCTATATATTATACTCTACAAAACTATATATACTGTCCTCTACAAAACTCTATATATTATACTCTACAAAACTATATATACTGTCCTCTACAAAACTCTATATATTATACTCTACAAAACTATATTATACTCTACAAAACTCTATATATTATACTAATCAAAACTATATATATTGTACTCAACAAAACTCTATATATTATACTCTACAAAACTATATATTATACTCTACAAAACTCAATATATTATACTCTACAAAACTATATATTATACTCTACAAAACTCAATATATTATACTCTACAAAACTATATATATTATACTCTACAAAACTATATATATTATACTCAACAAAACTATATATTATACTCAACAAAACTCTATATATTATACTTTACAAAACTCTATATATTATACTCAACAAAACTATATATATTGTACTCAACAAAACTCTATATATTATACTCTACAAAACTATATATATTATACTCTACAAAACTATATATATTATACTCAACAAAACTATATATTATACTCAACAAAACTCTATATATTATACTTTACAAAACTCTATATATTATACTCAACAAAACTATATATATTGTACTCAACAAAACTCTATATATTATACTTTACAAAACTCTATATATTATACTCAACAAAACTCTATATATTATACTCAACAAAACTCTATATATTATACTTTACAAAACTCTATATATTATACTCAACAAAACTATATATATTGTACTCAACAAAACTATATATATTATACTCTACAAAACTCTATATATTATACTCAACAAAAATATATATATTGTACTCAACAAAACTCTATATATTATACTCTACAAAACTATATATATTATACTAAACAAAAATATATATATTGTACTCAACAAAACTCTATATATTATACTCTACAAAACTCAATATATTATACTCTACAAAACTATATATATTATACTCTACAAAACTATATATATTATACTCAACAAAACTATATATTATACTCAACAAAACTCTATATATTATACTCTACAAAACTCTATATATTATACTCTACAAAACTATATATATTATACTCAACAAAACTCTATGTATTATACTCTACAAAACTATATATTATACTCTACAAAACTCTATATACTGTCCTCTACAAAACTATATTATACTCTACAAAACTATATATTATACTAAACAAAACTATATATATTATACTCTACAAAACTCTATATACTGTCCTCTACAAAACTATATATTATACTAAACAAAACTATATATATTATACTCTACAAAACTCTATATATTATACTAAACAAAACTATATATATTATACTCTACAAAACTATATTATACTCTACAAAACTATATTATACTCTACAAAACTCTATATATTATACTAAACAAAACTATATATATTATACTCTACAAAACTCTATATATTATATTCTACAAAACTATACATACTGTCCTCTACAAAACTCTATATATTATACTCTACAAAACTATATATACTGTCCTCTACAAAACTATATATATTATACTCTACAAAACTATATTATACTCTACAAAACTCTATATATTATACTAAACAAAACTATATATATTATACTCTACAAAACTATATATATTATACTCTACAAAACTATATATTATACTAAACAAAACTATATATATTATACTCTACAAAACTCTATATATTATACTAAACAAAACTCTATATATTATACTCTACAAAACTATATTATACTCTACAAAACTATATTATACTCTACAAAACTCTATATATTATACTAAACAAAACTATATATATTATACTCTACAAAACTCTATATATTATATTCTACAAAACTATACATACTGTCCTCTACAAAACTCTATATATTATACTCTACAAAACTATATATACTGTCCTCTACAAAACTCTATATATTATACTCTACAAAACTATATTATACTCTACAAAACTCTATATATTATACTAAACAAAACTATATATATTGTACTCAACAAAACTCTATATATTATACTCTACAAAACTCAATATATTATACTCTACAAAACTATATATATTATACTCTACAAAACTATATATATTATACTCAACAAAACTATATATTATACTCAACAAAACTCTATATATTATACTTTACAAAACTCTATATATTATACTCAACAAAACTATATATATTGTACTCAACAAAACTCTATATATTATACTCAACAAAACTCAATATATTATACTCAACAAAACTATATATATTGTACTCAACAAAAATCTATATATTATACTCTACAAAACTCTATATATTATACTCAACAAAACTATATATATTGTACTCAACAAAACTCTATATATAATACTCTACAAAACTATATATATTATACTAAACAAAACTATATATATTGTACTCAACAAAACTCTATATATTATACTCTACAAAACTCAATATATTATACTCTACAAAACTATATATATTATACTCTACAAAACTATATATATTATACTCAACAAAACTATATATTATACTCAACAAAACTCTATATATTATACTCTACAAAACTCTATATATTATACTCAACAAAACTCTATATATTATACTCTACAAAACTATATATATTATACTCAACAAAACTCTATGTATTATACTCTACAAAACTATATATATTGTACTCTACAAAACTATATATATTCTACTCAACAAAACTCTATATATTATACTCTACAAAACTATATATATTCTACTCAACAAAACTATATATATTATACTCTACAAAACTATATATATTATACTCTACAAAACTATATATATTATACTCAACAAAACTCTATATATTATACTCTACAAAACTATATATATTATACTCTACAAAACTCTATATATTATACTCTACAAAACTATATATATTATACTCTACAAAACTATATATATTATACTCAACAAAACTCTATATATTATACTCTACAAAACTATATATATTATACTCAACAAAACTATATATTATACTCAACAAAACTCTATATATTATACTCTACAAAACTCTATATATTATACTCTACAACACTATATATATTATACTCTACAAAACTATATATTATACTCAACAAAACTATATATATTATACTCAACAAAACTCTATATATTATACTCTACAAAACTATATATATTATACTCTACAAAACTATATATATTATACTCAACAAAACTATATATTATACTCAACAAAACTCTATATATTATACTCTACAAAACTCTATATATTATACTCAACAAAACTCTATATATTATACTCTACAAAACTATATACATTATACTCATCAAAACTCTATGTATTATACTCTACAAAACTATATATATTATACTCTACAAAACTATATATATTATACTCAACAAAACTCTATATATTATACTCTACAAAACTATATATATTATACTCAAAAAAACTATATATATTATACTCTACAAAACTATATATATTATACTCTACAAAACTATATATATTATACTCAACAAAACTCTATATATTATACTCTACAAAACTATATATATTATACTCTACAAAACTCTATATATTATACTCTACAAAACTATATATATTATACTCTACAAAACTATATATATTATACTCTACAAAACTATATATATTATACTCAACAAAACTCTATATATTATACTCTACAAAACTATATATATTATACTCTACAAAACTATATATATTATACTCTACAAAACTATATATATTATACTCAACAAAACTATATATTATACTCAACAAAACTCTATATATTATACTCTACAAAACTCTATATATTATACTCTACAAAACTATATATATTATACTCAACAAAACTCTATATATTATACTCAACAAAACTATATATATTATACTCAACAAAACTCTATATATTATACTCTACAAAACTATATATTATACTCAACAAAACTATATATATTATACTCTACAAAACTATATATATTATACTCTACAAAACTATGTATATTATACTCAACAAAACTATATATTATCCTCAACAAAACTCTATATATTATACTCTACAAAACTCTATATATTATACTCTACAAAACTATATATATTATACTCTACAAAACTATATATACTGTCCTCTACAAAACTCTATATATTAAACTCTACAAAACTATATATAATACTCTACAAAACTCTATATATTATACTCTACAAAACTATATATATTATACTCTATAAAACTATATATATTATACTCTACAAAACTATATATATTATACTAAACAAAACTATATATATTATACTCTACAAAACTCTATATATTATACTATACAAAACTATATATATTATACTCTACAAAACTCTATATATTATACTCTACAAAACTATATATATTATACTCTATAAAACTATATATATTATACTCTACAAAACTATATATTATACTCAACAAAACTATATGTATTATACTCTACAAAACTATATATATTATACTCTACAAAACTCTATATATTAAACTCTACAAAACTATATATATTATACTCTACAAAACTCTATATATTATACTAAACAAAACTCTATATATTATACTCTACAAAACTATATTATACTCTACAAAACTCTATATATTATACTCTACAAAACTATATATACTGTCCTCTACAAAACTCTATATATTAAACTCTACAAAACTATATATTATACTCTACAAAACTCTATATATTAAACTCTACAAAACTATATATACTGTCCTCTACAAAACTCTATATATTAAACTCTACAAAACTATATATTATACTCTACAAAACTCTATATATTATACTCTACAAAACTATATATACTGTCCTCTACGAAACTCTATATATTAAACTCTACAAAACTATATATTATACTCTACAAAACTCTATATATTATACTCTACAAAACTATATATTTTACTCTACAAAACTATATATATTATACTCTACAAAACTATATATATTATACTCAACAAAACTATATATTATACTCAACAAAACTCTATATATTATACTCTACAAAACTCTATATATTATACTCTACAAAACTATATATATTATACTCTACAAAACTATATATACTGTCCTCTACAAAACTCTATATATTAAACTCTACAAAACTATATATAATACTCTACAAAACTCTATATATTATACTCTACAAAACTATATATATTATACTCTATAAAACTATATATATTATACTCTACAAAACTATATATATTATACTAAACAAAACTATATATATTATACTCTACAAAACTCTATATATTATACTCTACAAAACTCTATATATTATACTCTACAAAACTCTATATATTATACTCTACAAAACTATATATATTATACTCTATAAAACTATATATATTATAATCTACAAAACTATATATTATACTCAACAAAACTATATATATTATACTCTACAAAACTCTATATATTATACTCTACAAAACTCTATATATTATACTCTACAAAACTATATATACTGTCCTCTACAAAACTCTATATATTAAACTCTACAAAACTATATATTATAATCTACAAAACTCTATATATTAAACTCTACAAAACTATATATATTATACTCTACAAAACTCTATATATTATACTAAACAAAACTCTATATATTATACTCTACAAAACTATATTATACTCTACAAAACTCTATATATTATACTCTACAAAACTATATATACTGTCCTCTACAAAACTCTATATATTAAACTCTACAAAACTATATATTATACTCTACAAAACTCTATATATTATACTCTACAAAACTATATATACTGTCCTCTACAAAACTCTATATATTAAACTCTACAAAACTATATATTATACTCTACAAAACTCTATATATTATACTCTACAAAACTCTATATATTAAACTCTACAAAACTATATATTATACTCTACAAAACTCTATATATTAAACTCTACAAAACTATATATACTGTCCTCTACAAAACTCTATATATTAAACTCTACAAAACTATATATTATACTCTACAAAACTCTATATATTATACTCTACAATACTATATATACTGTCCTCTACAAAACTCTATATATTAAACTCTACAAAACTATATATTATACTCTACAAAACTCTATATATTAAACTCTACAAAACTATATATATTATACTCTACAAAACTCTATATATTATACTAAACAAAACTCTATATATTATACTCTACAAAACTATATATTTTACTCAACAAAACTATATATATTATACTCTACAAAACTCTACATACTGTCCTCTACAAAACTCTATATATTATACTCTACAAAACTCTATATACTGTCCTCTACAAAACTCTATATATTAAACTCTACAAAACTATATATTATACTCTACAAAACTCTATATATTATACTCAACAAAACTATATATATTATACTCTACAAAACTCTATATATTATACTCTACAAAACTATATATTATACTCAACAAAACTATATATATTATACTCTACAAAACTATATATATTATACTCTACAAAACTATATATTATACTCTACAAAACTCTATATATTATACTCAACAAAACTCTATATATTATACTCTACAAAACTCTATATATTATACTCTACAAAACTATATATATTATACTCAACAAAACTATATATATTATACTCTACAAAACTCTATATATTATACTCTACAAAACTATATATAATACTCTACAAAACTCTATATATTATACTCTACAAAACTATATATATTATACTCTACAAAACGATAATATATTATACTCTACAAAACGATAATATATTATACTAAACAAAACTATATATATTATACTCTACAAAACTCTATATATTATACTCTACAAAACTCTATATATTATACTCTACAAAACTCTATATATTATACTCTACAAAACTCTATATATTATACTCTACAAAACTATATATTATACTCAACAAAACTATATATATTATACTCTACAAAACTATATATTATACTCTACAAAACTATATATTTTACTCAACAAAACTATATATATTATACTCTACAAAACTATATATATTATACTCTACAAAACTATATATTATACTCTACAAAACTCTATATATTATACTCAACAAAACTCTATATATTATACTCTACAAAACTCTATATATTATACTCTACAAAACTCTATATATTATACTCAACAAAACTATATATATTATACTCTACAAAACTCTATATATTATACTCTACAAAACTATATATATTATACTCTACAAAACTCTATATATTATACTCTACAAAACTATATATATTATACTCTACAAAACTCTATATATTATACTCTACAAAACTATATATTATACTCTACAAAACTCTATATATTATACTCTACAAAACTATATATACTGTCCTCTACAAAACTCTATATATTATACTCTACAAAACTATATATTATACTCTACAAAACTCTATATATTATACTCAACAAAACTATATATATTATACTCTACAAAACTATATATTATACTCTACAAAACTCTATATATTATACTCAACAAAACTATATATATTATTCTCTACAAAACTCTATATATTATACTCTACAAAACTCTATGTACTGTACTCTACAAAACTATGTACTGTACTCTACAAAACTCTATGTACTGTACAAACTCTATATACTGTACTCTATAAAACTTTATATACTGTACTCTACAAAACTATGTACTGTACAAACTCTATATACTGTACTCTACAAAATTCGATTTACTGTACAAACTCTATATACTGTACTCTACAAAACTCTATATATTATACTCTACAAAACTCTATATACTGTACTCTACAAAACTCTATATACTGTACTCTACAAAACTCTATATACTGTACTCTACAAAACTCTATATACTGTACTCTACAAAACTCTATATATTATACTCTACAAAACTCTATATATTAAACTCTACAAAACTATATATATTATACTCAACAAAACTATATATATTATACTCTATAAAACTCTATATATTATACTCTACAAAACTCTATATATTATACTCTACAAAACTATATATTATACTCTACAAAACTCTATATATTATACTCAACAAAACTATATATATTATACTCAACAAAACTATATATATTATACTCTATAAAACTCTATATATTATACTCTACAAAACTCTATATATTATACTCTACAAAACTATATATTATACTCTACAAAACTCTATATATTATACTCAACAAAACTATATATATTATACTCTACAAAACTATATATTATACTCTACAAAACTCTATATATTATACTCTACAAAACTATATATACTGTCCTCTACAAAACTCTATATATTATACTCTACAAAACTATATATTATACTCTACAAAACTCTATATATTATACTCTACAAAACTCTATATATTGTACTCTATAAAACTCTATGTACTGTACTCTACAAAACTATATATACTATACTCTACACAACTTTATATACTGTACTCTACAAAACTCTATATACTGTACTCTATAAAACTCTATGTACTGTACTCTACAAAACTATATATACTACTCTATCAAACTCTATATACTGTACTCTATAAAACTCTATATACTGTACTCTACAAAACTCTATATACTGTGCTCTACAAAACTCTATGTACTGTCCTCTACAAAACTATATATACTATACTCTACAAAACTCTATATACTGTACTCTACAAAACTCTATATACTGTCCTCTACAAAACTATATATACTGTACTCTACAAAACTCTATATACTGTACTCTAAAAAACTCTATATACTGTACTCTATAAAACTCTATACTGTCCTCTACAAAACTCTATATACTGTCCTCTACAAAACTCTATATATTATACTCTACAAAACTCTATGTCCTGTACTCTACAAAACTCTATGTACTGTACTCTACAAAACTATGTACTGTACTCTACAAAACTCTATGTACTGTACAAACTCTATATACTGTACTCTATAAAACTGTATATAATGTACTCTACAAAACTATGTACTGTACAAACTCTATATACTGTACTCTACAAAATTATATGTACTGTACAAACTCTATATACTGTACTATACAAAACTCTATATACTGTACAAACTCAATATACTGTACTCTACAAAACTCAAAATACTCTACAAAACTCAAAATACTCTACAAAACTCTATGTACTGTACAAACTCTATATACTGTACTCTACAAAACTCTATAAACTGTACAAACTCTATATACTGTACTCTACAAAACTCTATATACTTTACAAACTCTATATACTGTACTCTACAAAACTCTATGTACTGTACAAACTCAATATACTGTACTTTACAAAACTCTATGTACTGTACAAACTCTATATACTGTACTCTACAAAACTCTATATACTGTACAAACTCTATATACTGTACTCTACAAAACTCAAAATACTTTACAAAACTCACTCTACAAAACTCAAAATACTCTACAAAACTATATACTGTACAAACTCTACATACTGTACTCTACAAAACTCTATGTACTGTACAAACTCTATATACTGTACTCTACAAAACTCAAAATACTCTACAAAACTATATACTGTACAAACTCTATATACTGTACTCTACAAAACTCTATGTACTGTACAAACTCTATATACTGTACTCTACAAAACTCAAAATACTCTACAAAACTATATACTGTACAAACTCTATATACTGTACTCTACAAAACACTAAATAATCTACAAAAATATATACTGTACAAACTCTATATACTGTACTCTACAAAACTCAAAATACTCTACAAAACTATATACTGTACAAACTCTATATACTGTACTCTACAAAACTCTATGTACTGTACAAACTCTATATACTGTACTCTACAAAACTCAAAATACTCTACAAAACTATATACTTTACAAACTCTATATACTGTACTCTACAAAACACTAAATACTCTCCAAAAATATGTACTGTACAAACTCTATATACTGTACTCTACAAAACTCAAAATACTCTACAAAACTATATACTGTACAAACTCTATATACTGTACTCTACAAAACACTAAATACTCTACAAAACTATACTTTACAAACTCTATATAATGTACTCTACAAAACTCTATATACTGTACAAACTCTATATACTGTCCTCTACAAAACTTTAAAGCTCATGTATATGTAAAAAGGCAGGCGTCCCAAAACTTTTGGCAATATAGTGTGTATGTATATGTGTGTGTAAAGCACAGTCAGGGGCACTAAGTTACGACTTACACTCTCCTCCTTATTTTTTTTATTTATTATTTCAAATAGTTATTTACATATAAATTCTGTATGTTACAAAACGTTAACAAACGTTTTGATAACTTAATGGGAACGTTTTTCGAACACATTTTTGTCAGCTGTGTCTGAGTCTTTCTATTGGGAACAGCAGCAGAAAACACTTAAATGTGCCGCACTACAGATGAACCATCTGTGTTTATCTTTCCTAATGCCTGAGCTCGTGTTTTACCCAAAGCCTCATTAGAATTACAGTCCAAATACCGATTTATCCTCAACTAATTACTGTAAAGTACTGACGCAGAGCAGAACAAAGACTACAGTTACTCAAAATATGTTTCAGGAAAAAAGAACAAACGCTGCTGGAGAGGAACCTGATATTGGGGCCAAATAGAAATCTATTTTAGGAATTAAATAAACAACTAAATAAATGCAGATGTCACTAAAACACATGTGCCAGATTCATAATCATGTTTCCATTTGTAAGTGCAACCATAACAAAGAAGAACATTCAAATATTATTAACTTATTGGCCTTTTAAAAGACCCAGGATGAGTTTTTCACATTCTGTGAAATTATACAATTATAATTAGAAAGTTTGTGTGTTACGGACATGCTTTGATTCATTTGAGTTAATAAGAAAGAGAAGAACAAAATCTCTTTCTTTGTATTCATGTGTACACTCTAAAAAATGCATTCAACATTGGGTTAAAAAATTGACTAACCCAGCAATTGGGTTGTTTTAACCCAGCGGTTGGGTTAAATGTTTGCTTAAAACAACCCAATTGCTGGGTTCAAATCCTTACACTTGCCCATTTTTCTTGCTTCTAACACATCAACTCAGAGGACAAAATGTTCACTTGCTGCCTAATATATCCCACCCACTAACAGAGATCAGTGTTATTCACCGGTCATAATGTTATGCCTGATCTGTATATATATATATATATATATATATATATATATATATATATATATATATATATATATATATATATATATATATATATATATATATATATATATATATATATGTATATAATATATGTGTATATACACCGATCAGGCATATATATATATAGCAACACGGTTACTTTATGTTAAACCAACAAATTATTTTTACAGTGCATTAAGTTTGTCTTTAAGTGAACATGAAAAGTACATTTAATCCATAATCAATATCAGGTTAAACATACAAAGGGAAGCAACATTACAATGGCTTTTTATATTTAAAATGTAAGAAATATGGGTGTAAATTAGACGTTTCATTGTGATACGATCGATGCGATATGTTCTGGTCCCTCAAAATATTCTGTGATACAACTACAATTAATACGATATCATTGCCTATTTTATTCGCGCAATACATTTTTATTAACTCACAAATGCAAGCAAAATATATGAACATTTAATTAAAGTCTTTATAAAAAAACTCTCTGAAAATTGCACATCCTGTATCCCTGTTGGGACAAGAAATATATATATATATTTTTTTAAATAATTATCATATTGTTAGTCATTTTAATGTTTTGTTACACCTTATTTCCCTTTCAGACGTAATGTTTATGGGAGGAATTATGTAACGTGATTTACTAAGGTTTGCGCTGGTCTCTTTACTGGTATTTGCGGCATTATTTACATCCCCAAAAAAAGCATGTCTTAACCCTCTGGTGCTCTTCGGTCATTTCTGAACGGAAAATTTTCTGTTTTGAAATGTTAAAAATCACAGCTTCATCGGAATGATATGAAGCTTGGTGACTTTTCTAGCATTAGGTATGTTAACACACAAAAAAAATTGGGCTCATGATTCGAGCATGCTAATTGGTCGTTAAACAAAAGTAGCGTTCATTGTCTTCGGTCATAAATGGCCGACCATAGGAAATGAATGGGAAATCAGCAAAAACACAAAAATTCACTGAATATTTGTGTGTACAATCTACAAATCGGCCACGATGCTGAAAAAAGTACACAGCAGTGAAGGAGTGACACTCTAAAACATCAGGAGTGTGATATTGACACATCCACTCACACACACACACACACACACTTATGAAAAACTGAACCTATGAACCACATTTGGATTTTTTTTAAATCACAGCTTCATCAGAATGATATGAAACTTGGTGACTTTTCTAGCATTAGGGATGTAAACACACAAACAAATTGAGGGCATGATTCGAGCATGCTAATTGGTCGTAAAAAAAATACTCCCACTTGTGCTCTTCAGTCAAAAATGACACCATGAGAAATGAATGGGAAATCTGCAAAAACACAAATTCACCGAAAAAAAATTATATTTCTAACAAACAAAAAAATATCTAAAACTTTATAATAAATAGTCTTTGAGATTTTTAAAATATATATTCAAATCCATAAAAAAAATCATTAAATGTGTTCAAAACAGAACTAGTGAATTCTCAAGCCTCTCCATAGAGACCTCTAGTGATTACACACATGGTTGCATGATTTCTTAAATAATTCCAAAAGAGGCGCTAATCTGCCGTCAAAAAAAAAAATATTTTGAAGGCCTAGTCTCTATTTTAACCTGAAATAATGCAATAATTTTTTTTTTTTTAATTACAATTTTTTTTTTTATATATATAATTTTCAATGGCAAAAATAGACCATAATTATTGCATAAATATTCAAAAATACCATCAAATCATCTCAAAATACAAAATTAAAAAGAAAAAAATATTATTGAAGAAAAATAAATTGCATTGGTTTTACTGGGGTGGAGGAAGTTTAATTTTAGGTGACTGGAAAGACAACCAATGCAACCCCTAAAGGAAGAGCACCAGAGGGTTAAAGCAGACTTGTGTTGCTCATAATGGCTGTGATCACGAGCAGAACTCTTTTATTGAATTGCACTCTCACCAGGGGCAATTCTAGGATTTTCATTTTAGGGCGGCTCAGCCCCCAGTGAGGGTATGAAAAGAAAATTGGTAAGACTTTAGTTTAGGGTCCAATTCTCACTATTAACTAGTAGCTTATTAGTATGCATATTAGGATATTGGCTGTTTATTATTTCGTTTCGGGGGCATGGACCCTCGAGAATTTTTTTATTTCTATGCTCTACATGTGTGCACTTTAAGATGTTCTGAACTCCAAAAAAATAAATAACAATAGCTTGAAAATGTCAGTGGGCAGATATGACTGATAAAGTTTTTCCATTTTTGTCAGTGAAGAAAGTAAACATATGTTTAACTGATATTTATGTTTTAGGAGTCAATCATTTTCGAAGGCTAACAGGAAAGCTAGGTAACTAAATTTATTAAAATTAATTCACAATACGCACACATTCATTAGCTACTAATCTTATGCCCAATACAAGCTTAACTTTTTTATTTACTGAGAGCTACAAATGGAATTATTAATTTACAATCTGCACAAATTCATTACTATTAATCTTAGGCCTAATCGAAAGAAAACGGTTTTGTTAATATTTCTTGTTTGTTAATTAGGCTAGATTATAAATGACATTACATCAAATCAAAATGGCGAAATCAGACAAAAGTTTATTCATTTGGCTGAATATTTTTGTCATTTGATTAACATTTCTGACTTAAAGAAGCAGCTCAAATATGAAATGTTTAGTTTAGCCACATATCTCGCACTTGACATCAGTCCAAATTCGTGCTCAGCCTCAGCAGCTTCTGTGTACATAAAGCCTGCCTACTCTGATTTGATTGGTTTTCTCAAATATTTTGACATTGACGAGCGGTGACAGACCAATGAGGCTCAGATCAACACACACACGTCTCTGCTTCTGGCGTGCGCTCTATTCGCCGCCGCTGTGGATTGAAGAACACACTGATTATCGCAGATTAGAGAAACGGGACGAAGCCGAAGCCTCTCGCCAGTTTCATATATTTGAAAGGTTAAAGCAGCACTAGGTAGGTTTTGCTCTCGGGTCCCCCTACAGTTGGGAAACAGTATTGTCCTCTACTACTGTCGTAAACTTTGTCATCCTTCATCAGGGGATGCATCGCACGTGCATTTGTTGACATGACAGCTATGATAGCCCTGAACACTGCAGGAGTTCACATGCGTGTTCTGCTTGCGTCGCGTGTGAAATGTCTTCATCCCAGGTACAGTGGCACATGTTTCAGCATGTCATATTAATATCATTTCATGGGTTTAATTTTTTTTCAAACGCCAAATGATCGCGATGCTCACTAAGCCAGCGTCATTATAGTAGCCTAGTCTATTGGTTCCCGTTTTACAGAATCTATATGATACTTCAATTCAATGTTTGAGTGGTAGGTAATAACCATATATCGTCAATATTATTAAATCGTAGTATGTTGAAAAGAGTATTCCAAAGATTCCCGGATGGTTGACTATTTCCGACTAAGTGCAGATCCGCACACACTCTAACGGCTGATATAGCCCACAAACTATTGCGAGAACTACAAACGTGGATAAAAAGTGTTAAAAAACTACAAACATGACGGTTACGCGAGTCTGACGGTTAAGTAGAGAGGATTAGATAAAGGGGCTTGAGTGAGCAATTATCAGTTTTTAACCTGACGAAAAGATATTTATTCAATGTTTTCCACATTATATTTGACCTGCAGCAGCATTGAGAACTTTTGTAATGATATGTTTGGCCATTAACTTTGCAAACACATGAGGAGTCTCTGCATTAAAGACCCACGACTGGCAGATCAACGTGCGACTACACTTCTCTCCGATACGGCTGGAAATTAAATTGAATGTGGATGATTTAAATTGTGACGATGATTGACAGGGCCGTTAAACGGTGACACTAAGCAAGAGTCCGTTATAGATGACGAAGTAGTGTGTCCCAAAGCTTGCATACTTTTCTGCTACACACTCAAAAGTATGTACTTTTTCTTCACATAAAGAGTACATACTTTTAGGACATAGTATAAGTAGGCGAATTGGGACGCAGCATCAGTCTCTATTTTAACCTGAAATTAATTAATATTAATAATAATTAAATAATTTAAATTAATAATTAATTTTTAGTTTTTTTTAATAAAAATATATATATATTTTTAATAATTTTCAATGGCAAAAATAGATAGGTAGGTAATAACCATTTATCGTCAATATTATAATATCAAGCTACCATAGATGAATCTGCAAATATGAAAAATCGATTTGCATTATAGCTTGAGGCAAGACAAATAAACCAATATCACAGACATGTTAGGTATCCTAAAATATGATTTTGTACGTCTTACGTATTTACTTGCAAGAATGTAGCCCCTCCTCCTTCAGCTCACGCCAACGAGCAAACGCTGCCCAATGTTGATCCTCTGCCTTTAATCCCATCACTTTCTCATTTCCTCTTTTTGCTTTCCTCCGACAAAACCTTTGCTTTCTTATTTTTCTGTGCTGCTTCGGCCATGACTATAACATCCGGCAAACAAACGATAGTCGCACGTCCGAATTTAAGGAAGTGGGGGTGGTGATGAAAGTGACGTATATGCCGTAAAGCAGTCGAACTTTGTAGTTCTTTTTGTTCTCGGGTTACTACCCGAAACCCGAAGTTTAAAAGA
>JARQWZ010001740.1:95000-107500 GCA_033150135.1 Gobio occitaniae
GATGTTCTTCAGGTTTGGTTTCCACAAAAATATGAAGGCGTTTTCAACATAAATATTTCTTGAGCATCAAATCCTCATATTAGAGTGATTTGTGAAGGATCATGTGACACTGAAGACTGGAGTAATGATGATAAATTCAGCTTTGATCACAGGATATAAATTACACTTTACTAGATATTGAAATATCAAACAGCTATTATCACTGTTTTTACTGTATTTTTGCTCAAACAAATGCAGCCCTTTTAAAATACTCTTATTATACTAGACTAAAGAAAATGTTGAGGATAATTTCCACCACATCACACAGGCCACACAAACCGATAACTCTATAAAAGTGTGACTAAAGCAGAAGCCATTTGATAAGCTTTATCTTGCCCTTTGCAGCAAAACGATCCATCAATATCATAAAGCATCTCTAACTACCTTCATTTCTCTTAAATCTTTCATCTTCTCGCCCACGTACAGTACAATGCTCTTTACGGAGCCGCGTGTAATCGGATGAGACACCAAAGCGCGGCGAGCAAAGGCGTCCCAGCTGGGACATGTGTCCCGATCCGGCCCATCTACACCTTCTTGTGGTCTTTTTTTGTGCGTTTGGCCTCAGGCTGCGATGCTAAAGTCTCATCTGCTTTTGGAGACCCGGCTCTTTCTCTAGGAATAATGATACCTTTAAGCGAATTCCCTTTTGTGAAGCGCAGGGATCCCGTTTCTCTTTTGAAAGCTCTTTCTCTTTCTTTCTATTCTCTGCCACGTCTTCTCGCTGTGGTGAAAGCCGTACCTTCAGTTGTTAAAGTGATGCGTAAAAAATGATTGAGGGTTTCACCACGGCTTCTAGAGCTGTCCGTCAATACGATATTCACCTCCGGGCCACTGTGACAGCAATCCAGCACCTGAAAAACAGAGAGAAGAGGGAGAAGAAAGAGAATGGAAGGGGGAAATATGTTGCGATTCTTGCTGAGGTGGATAATTGACCCCCTGATTGACCCTTTCAGCACAATATTTAGTCAAAAATGATGTTCTTCCTTAGTATTTCTGCCCTTTTTTCCCAGTACAAATGTCCAAACATTCTTAAATCGAGATGCAGTTGTGGAGGTACAAGTTTTGAATACTATTTTAGTCTTTCACAGGGTTACTTGCGGAGTCTTTGTAATTATTTGTGAAATTTACTTGCAATGTTTACTTGAGAAGCAAAATAGCATTGTTTTCTGAAAGAATTGTCAAAATTAAGTGACTTTACGCTTAAAGAGTCAGAAAAATAAACTTGTTTATACTTTGAATTATAGCCCTATTTGGACGGGATTAGTTTACCATAAATTGAACTCGGAAGGCGGTCGGACGAAACTTGACTTTGTTAATATGGATATTTTTCTTACACAAACGCATTGATTTGCTTCAGAAGGCCTTTATTAACACCCCAGAGCCGCGTGGAGCAGTTATATGATGGACAGATGCACTTTTTATGGACTTCAAAAACAGAGCAACTATTACTGCTATTATAATGCTTGGATTAGCCAGAACATTTTTAATATAACTCAGATTATATTCGTCTGAAAGAAGAATGTCATAAACACCTCAGATGACTTGAGGGAGAGTAAATCATGGGGTCATTTTCATTTTGGGGTGAACTATCCCTTTAAGTAACGAAATTAACTACAACCCCAAATCAGAAAAAGTTGGGACAGTATGGAAAACGCAAAAAAAAAAAGAAGAAGTGATTTCTAAATTTACTTTGACTTGTATTTCATTGCAGACAATATGAACACAAAATATTTCATGTTTTGTCTGGTCAACTTCATGTCATTTGTAAATATGCTTCCTTTCCTGTCATTCAGACCTGCAACACATTTAAAAAAAAGTTGGAACAGTAAAGCATTTACCACTTTGTAATGTTGCCATTCCTTTTCACAACACTTAAAAGACGTTTAGGGACTGAAGACACCAAGTGATGAAGTGTTTCAGGTGTAATTTTGTCCCATTCTTCCCGCAAACAAGTCTTAAGGTGGGCAACAGTACGGGCTCACACATTCTCTATTGGAGACAGGTCGGGACTGAGGCAGGCCAGTCAAGTACCCGAACCCTCTTCCTCCACAGCCAGGACTTTGTAATGTGTGCAGAATGTGGTTTTGCATTGTCTTGTTGAAATATGCATGGACGTCCCTGGAAAAGATGTCTTCTTGAAGGCAGCATATTATGCTCCAAAATCTCTATGTACTTTTCAGCATTAATGGTGCCTTCACAGAAGTGCAAGTTACCTTTGCCAAGGGCACTGACACAACCCCATACCATGACAGACCCTGGCTTCTGGACTTGTTGCTGGTAACAGTCTGGATGATCCTTTTCTTCTTTGGTCCGGAGCACACGGCGTCCATTCCTCCCAAAAAATACCTGAAATACTGCTTCATCTGACCGCAGTACACGTTTCCACTGTGTGATGGTCCATCCCAGATGCCTCCGAGCCCAGAGAAGTCGACGGCGCTTCTGGACACAGTTAACATAGGGCTTCCTTTTGGCACAGTACAGTTTTAACTGGCATTTGTGGATGTAACTACGTATTGTGGTACTTGACAAAGGTTTGCCAAAGTAGTCCTGAGCCCATGTGGTGATATTGCTTCTAGATGAATGACGATTCTTGATGCAGTGCCGCCTGAGGGATCGGAGATCACGGTTGTTCAGCTTAGGCATGCGCCCTTGTCCTTTACGCACTGAAATTCCTCCAGATTCCTTGAATCTTTTAATTATGTTATGCACTGTTGAATGTGAAATATCCAAATCTCTTCCTATCTTTCTTTGAGGAACATTGTTTTTAAACATTTCAATAATTTTCTCACGTATTTGTTGGCAAACTGGTGATCCTCGGCCCATCTTTGCTCCTAAAGGATTAGACCTTTCTTGGATGCTGCTTTTGTAACAAATCATAATTACAATCACCTGTTGACATCACCTGTTTCAAATCACATCATTATTTAACCATTTTACCTCATTACTAGCCCTAAATTGCTCCTGTCCCAACTTTTTTTGAAATGTGTTGCAGGTCTGAATGACAGGAAAGGATGCATATTTACAAATGACATGAAGTTGACCAGACAAAACATGAAATATTTTGTGTTCATATTGTCTGCAATGAAATACAAGTCAAAGTAAATTTAGAAATCACTTCTTTTTTTTTTTTTGCGTTTTCCATACTGTCACAACTTTTTCTGATTTGGGGTTGTAGTTATTTTTTGGGGAGTAACACCATATTTTATTGCATTACTATTAAAAGTAAGTTTCCCCAACACTGCTTACGTTAATTCATATTACACATAAAACAGCATTTACAAAAAAAATTAATCATGTTTAGTCACTTCTTGGTGGTTCTTGGCTGGTCCAGACTTTATGCTGATAGTCAAAATTCTGACTAAAACTGGTGTCGAAACAATTTCCATTACAAAGTAACATACTGAATTGAAGTTTTGAAGTAGAAAGACACGTAACGTACTCCAATAATCGTCTTCCAAAAAAAAAACAAAAAAAATTCTACAGTGCAGAAGTAAAGTCTGCAGCGATTGTGCGCAGTTGTTCTTGAGCGGCCCGAAGGTGAAGACGCCGCCGCAGACGGGTCAGGGTGTCTCTCCTCGAGTTTGAACAGCTGTCTGCAGACATTCACAGCAGCTGTGCGGTAAAACTACATCTCTATCTGCATCAGATTTTGTTTGTGGACACACGTTAGACGGCAAGTGTTAGTAACATGATGAGAGTACGTTTCAAAGGCATGGACGAATCGCCCATCATGAGTGAACGACCCCAGAGCTGGACGGACAGGTGCAAACACACACAGTGGGACAGTTTCTACTCTGCTCAATAAATGCACTGAATTAGGTTTAAATTATTATTTCCCCCTCATAGGACTCGAAAGCGGTCTTGTTTTCTACATAGGCAACATACTAACTAAAATGGATGCTCTACATAGGCAGCATAAGCATAATCACACATACAAAATATTGTGTTTAAACTGCTAATGTTGGATTCATTTTTTTCACAGAGCTCGCTGGACACTATTCTGGCACACATATATATATAAATTGACACACAATAATACCAAGCGTTTTGAGATCCCAAGTGGTTTAATATGGAGTCGCCCACCCTTCACAGCTCTAACAGCTTCAGCTCTTCTGGGAAGGCTTTCCTCAAGGTTTAGGAGTGTGTTTATGGGGATTCTTCCAGAAGCGCATTAGTGATGTTGGACGAGAAGGCCTGGCTCTCAGTCTCCGCTCTAATTCATCCCAAAGCTGTTCTATCGGGTTGAGGTCAGGACTCAAGTTCCTCCACAACAAACTCGCTCATCCATGTCTTTATGGAGACGCTTTGTGCACTGGTCAGTCATGCAGGGACAGGAAGGGGCCGTCCACAAACTGTTCCCACAAAGTTGGGAGCATGAAATTGTCCAAAATGTCTTGGTGAAGCATTAAGAGTTCCTTTCACTGGAACTAACCCCTGAAAAACAACCCCCACCCCATAATCCCCCCTCCACCAAACTTTACACTTGGCACAATGCGGTCAGGCAAGTCCCGTTTCGTTCTCCTGGCAACCACTAAACCCAGACTCGTCCATGGGATTGTCAGACAGAGAAGCGTGATTGGTCACTCCAGAAAACACGTCTCCACAGAGTCCAGTGGCGGCACGCTTTACCCCACTGCATCCCACACTTGGTGATGTAAGGCTTGGATGAGCTGCTCGGCCATGGAAACCCATGAAGCTCTACACACTGTTCTTGAGCTCATCTGAAGGCCACAGAAGTTTGGAGGTCTGGAGCTCTTGACTCTGCAGAAAGTTGGTGACTTCTGTGACCCTCAGCATGCGCTGACCCCGCTCTTTGTGGCTGAGTTGCTGTTGTTCCCAATCGCTTCCACTTTGTTATAATCCCACTAACAGTTGAGCGTGGAATATTTAGTGTAATATTTGGACTTATTGCACAGGTGTCCACCGATCACGGCCCCACGCTTGAGTTCTCTGAGCTCCTGAGAGCGGCCCATTCTCTCACTAATGTGTGTAGAAGCGAACACACACACACACACACACACACTCCTGAGAGCGGCCCATTCTCTCACTAATGTGTGTAGAAGCGAACACACACACACACACACACACACACACACTCCTGAGAGCGGCCCATTCTCTCACTAATGTGTGTAGAAGCGAACACACACACACACACACACACACACACACACACACACACACACACACACACACACACACTCCTGAGAGCGGCCCATTCTCTCACTAATGTGTGTAGAAGCGAACACACACACACACACACACTCCTGAGAGCGGCCCATTCTCTCACTAATGTGTGTAGAAGCGAACACACACACACACACACACACACACACACACACACACTCCTGAGAGCGGCCCATTCTCTCACTAATGTGTGTAGAAGCGTCTCCTAGAGCTTGAGTTATACACCTGTGGCCATGAAGGGATTGAACACCTGAACTCAGTGTCCCAATACTTTTGGCAATATAGTGTATAATATCTATACAAGCAATTTTGCTTCTCAAGTGTATCTTGATTTAAGAATATTTACATATTTGTACTGAAAAACAAGACAAAAAATAGTACAAAGAAACATTTTTGCAGTGCATTAGATTGAAATGTGACTCTAAACAGTGATGAGTAGTTCAAATGTTATGCTTATGCACTGATTTAATACTGGACTTTTAAATATCTTCAGATGTCATATAATACAAAATATGATATCATATGATATTATGAAATTTGTTTATGATGTCAGGGCATGCTCAACATCTTTAAAAGGTGAACAATCTCACAAAAAATGTTTTGGGCAAAAAAAACAAACAGTCATAGACGTGATGAGACGGGGAAGCTGATCCTGGGTCAGGGTTCGTGTTGAAGCACATGCACTCAAGAACACAATCTACACCCGTCTGTTGAGCATGTGTTAACGGTCAGAGCTTGATAAAGTTCACATGTGTGCTAGAGGACAGGCACATTCATGTGTTTGGATTGAATAATGAAGGGGGCGACACACAAACTCCCTCTGGAACAATCATGAAAAAAACAGCACTGCCCTGTTTATCGAACTCAATCACTGCTTATGCTACAAACCCACGTTACCGTGGAAACGAGTATCTGTTTGATATGCTATCAAAAAACTGATTCCCTGAATTCCAGTAACCAATTATAACGGTTCAACAACCAGGTAAAGACACACCTAAACTGAAATGATCAAATGCATCAGACTAACCCCTTAGTCAACATTGTCCTTCAAGAAAAACTTTCTAAAATGCATGAATAATAGAGTTAATGGTGTTTGTTAAGTCAATCTTCACTCGTACTGGTGCTCATAGTGTCAGTAACTATTAAAGTGGGCCGGTTGCATCACTCTGCAGTGTTGAATGTGCTTCACATGCCAGACAGGAAGAAAATACCTGGCAACCATACACAACACCCTAACAACCACCTAACAAGCACCCAGAAGACCCTAGCAACCACATATCAATGCCCTAGCAACCACCTAACAACCACCCAAAAGACCCTAGCAACAACATAGCAATGCCTTTGCAACCATATAGCAACACCCTGGCAACCACACAGAACACCCTACAAACAGCATAGCATTGTCCTGGCAACCACACAGAACACCATACAATCAGCATAGCAACACCATGGCAACTACACAGAACACCATAAAAACAGCATAGCAACAACATGGCAACCACACAGAACACTCAAGCAACCACATAGCAACACCCTAGAAATGCTCTGGCAACCACACAAAACACTAGCAACCGTACAGTAACACCCTATAAACTGCATAGCGATGTCCTGGCAACCACACAGAACACTCCGTACAGCAACACCCTGGCAACCACACATAACACCATACAAACAGCATAGCAACACCCTGGCAACCACACAGAACACTCTAGCAACCACATAGCAACACCCCAGCAATGCTCTGGCAACCGCACAGAACACTCTGTACAGCAACACCCTGGCAACCACACATAACACCATACAAACAGCATAGCAACACCCTGGCAACCACACAGAACACTCTAGCAACCACATAGCAACACCCCAGCAATGCTCTGGCAACCGCACAGAACACTCTGTAAAGCAACACCCTGGCAACCACACATAACACCATACAAACAGCATAGCAACACCCTGGCAACCACACAGAACACTCTAGCAACACCCTAGCAATGCTCTGGCAACCACACAGAACACTCTAGCAACACCCTAGCAATGTCCTGGCAACCACATAGAACACTCCGTACAGAAACACCCTGGCAACCACACAGAACACTCTATACAGCATCACCCTGGCAACCACACAGAACACCATACAAATAGCATAGCAACACCCTGGCAACCACACAGAACACTCTAGCAACCACATAGCAACACCCTAGCAATGCTCTGGCAACCACACAGAGCACTCTAGCATATCAAATCCCTAGTAACGACATAGCAAAACACTGGAAACCACACAGAACACCATACAAACAGCATAACAACACCCTGGAAACCACACAGAACACTCTAGCAACCGTACAGCAACACCCTATAAACTGCATAGCAATGTCCTGGCAACCACATAGTACACTCCGTACAGAAACACCCTGGCAACCACACAGAACACTCAATACAGCAACACCCTGGCAACCACACAGAACACCATACAAACAGCCTAGCAACACCCTGGCAACCACACAGAACACTCTAGCATATCAAATCCCTAACAACGACAGCAAAACACTGGAAACACCCTAGCAAATGCATAGCAATGCCCTGGCAACCCCACAGAACACCCTAGCAACCACATAGCAGTACTCTGGCAACCATATAGAACATCCTAGCAACCACACAGAAGACTCTAGCAACCGTACAGCAACACCCTATAAACTGCATAGCAATGTCCTGGCAACCACATAGTACACTCCGTACAGAAACACCCTGGCAACCACACAGAAGACCCTAGCAAATGCATAGCAATGCCCTGGCAACCCCACAGAACACACTAGCAACCACATATAACACCGTAGCAACCACACAGAACACCCTAGCAACTGCATAGCAAAGCATTAGCAACCACACAGAACACCCTAGCAACCACGTAGCAAAGCCCTAGCAACCACACAGAACACCCTAGCAGCTGCATAGCAAATACCTAGCAACCGCATAGCAATGCCCTGGCAACTACACAGAACAGTCACCCTAAAAAACACATAGCAACGCCCTAGCAACCACAAAGAACACCCTCAAAACCAAACGGCATACTAAACATACTAAAAAAACACCCAGAACACTTTATCAAATCAAAAGCTTTGTAGTAGTTTTGAGCAGTTAAGCAACACTTGTGAATGAATGTAAATGTGTTCTAGGTGGTTGCTATGCAGTTGCTAGGGTGTTCTATGTGGTTTCCAGGGTGTTGCTAAACAGCTGATAAGGTGTTCCGGGTGGTATCTTGTGTCTGGGAATTTTGTGTCTAATCTTAATCCTCTGGTGCAGTTTGGTCATTTTTAGTCTTAAAAAGGTCCTTTTTTTTTTTTACATAATCAGACTAAACTTGGTAAAGGTTTTGATGATTCAAAAAGCTTAGACGGTCCTGAAAAACAAAAAGGAGCGCATTGGAAAAAAATGTGAGGCGAATTTCACCAAGTGGAAGCGTTTGGTACTGCAGCCAAACACAATCTCACTGAAAGCTCATTTTTTGAGATATCAACCTCAAATTTGAAACACAACTTGTTTAGATTTATAGCTTTAATATCCTCACATTTTCAGAGTAAAACACATTTTGGAAAACATATTTAATAGACAATTTCAAAATAGTATGCATTTTTCAATCTGCATAGCGTCATCTTTAAAAAGAGCTCAAACTTCAGTCTGTGCTCGAAAGTTTCAAGATTTACCAATGTTTGAGTTGGACAAATTCAGTTTCACTCAAAAAGTGAATAAATGGATTATAACTAGCAACTGCATAAATATAATTTAGTACCATAAAATATTAAATATAAAACATAAAACTAAAATAAAGTACAGTGCAATAAAGAAAAAATCTGTCATTTTTGACCGCCACACAAGCTGCACCAGAGGGTTAAACTAATGGTTCAAAAATTGTGTGTCCAAATATTTACCCAAACATAAGTCTAAGAGGATTATGAGTACATTTGTCCAGCTCAAAGCCGAGGTACTCTCTCTAGCTTTGGCGGCGCGCCACATCTGACTGGACTTTAAATAGCGACTCTGGATCATTCACACAGTACCAAGGTAAAACTCCTGGACCACGGCCAACCTGGAAATGGCTTTATTCTTCACTTCCTCTGACCTTGGCGCGTAAATTACATTTTTATATCCGAACAACACTGAATGTCAAGGCCAGAGACGGAGACCGAGCTCTGCTTCGCTCATTTACAGCTAATTATCAACATGATCAACTGTTTGTTTTTGCTGCTTTTTGATTAGTATGTCCTGATCATGTCCATGTCATCTGATAGAGACGTGTCCAGCGTATGGCATTAAAATATGGCTATAAAAACAGAGCCTTTAGTAATACGAGAGCTATGAAGCAGTCAAATGTTCCTTTCCTACAAAAAACAAACATTAACCTCATATCCAGCCAAAGTTTTCTGACATGCCGTTCATATTTAGCCTAATTGCAGTGTTGTTATTAGATTATAGCAGTCTTAATTATTAGTAATGGCGATTCATTGTGTTGAAGAGGTAGAATAACATGATACGGATAGCTTCCAGAACATCTGTAGGCGAGCCAAGCGGCTTTATTACGATCTGTGGCCGAGCTGCTTTCAGAGGGGAGGAGCTGCTGCTGATTTATACGGCAGAAACACAGATAGACACGAGCGCTTCACTGCACCTTTACACCATGTGTCACTGATACTGTACTCCATTATCACAGACATGAAGCTCGACCTGATGTTTACAAGCCCTCAGGCACAAAACTGCTCCACAGCACTCAAAGCTGCTCTGAAACTGGAGTTTGAAAAGCTACTCATACGTTAAAGTGGTTAAGATACAGTCAAGCTACCCCGTCTGAAAAAGTAGTTCGCTGCTGGAAAAGCTACACTGTTTTAAAAGCAACTGGAAAACCTACCGAAAAATTTTGTTAAGTTAGTAGTAGCATCACTACTCCCCAACACTGGAAAACATGTGATAACCAGTGTTGGGGGACACGCATTACAAGTAACTTGAGTTACGTAATAATATTACTTTTTCCAAGTAGCTAGTAAAGTAACGCATTACTTTTCAAATTTACAACAACATATCTGAGTTACTTTTTCACATTAATTTGACTGACAGCTCTCCTGCCCCCATGTTGTGTGTGTGTGAACATGATGGTTATTGTAGTTCTATTATAGTGAGCATTTATTTATCTCACTAACACAATAAAGATTCTATTCTCCTCAAAATGAATAAAATCAGTCAAATGCTAAATCAGAATACTATGCAAACCTCCAATAATTAAATGTTAAATAAAACAACTATTTTTATACATAATCTACCAATTAATTTACCAATGTCTTGCTGCTGACCTTTGATGATGAAAATTACTAGATTTTTTGTTTTTATTGGTAAAACTTTTTTCTCCTGCGTCCTCTTCTCCATTATCCAGAGCTGCGCCCTCTACTGTTCATGAGGGAATCTGCATTTTTACCTCAGCCTGGGGCTTATAATTTCAATTTTGGTATGAAGAGGTCTCCCGTTGCACAAAAATATAACTTTTTTGTTATAGACAAAAACAAGCCCAGCCCAGGTGAGAAAAAGTAACGTAACGTAACGCATTACTTTTCTTAAAAAGTAACTAAGTAACTCAATTAGTTACTTTTTAAGGAAGTAACGCAATATTGTAATGCATTACTTTTCATAGTAACTTTCCCCAACACTGGTGATAACGCTTTCGCATGTTCGATGTGGTTGCTAGGAAGTTTCTGGGGTGTTCTGTGGGTTTCCAGGGCGTTGCTAAGCATTTGTTAGGGTGATCTAGGTGGTTGCTATGCAGTTGCTAGGCTGTCTTATACCCAGAGCTCATTTGTATGTTACTTTTAAGAAAATAATCTGCTAATGAATACATGTAAATGTGTTCTAGGTGGTTGCTAGGAAGTTGCAAGGGTGTTCTGTGGGTTTCCAGGGCGTTGCTATGCATTTGTTGGGGTGATCTAGGGGGTTGCTATAGGACGATGCACTGTTGTAAATTGCTTTGGATGTGCTAGGTGGTATCCAGGGTGTTGCTAAACAGCTGATAAGGTGTCCCAGGTTATTGCTATGCAGTTGCTAGGCTGTCTTTACTCAACGCCCATTTTCATGTTGCTTGGAATAAAATCATCTGCTAATGAATGAATGTAAATGAGTTCTAGGTGGTTGCTATGCAGTTGCTAGGTGGTATCCAGGGTGTTGCTAAACAGCTGATAAGGTGTCCCAGGTGGTTGCCATGCAGTTGCTAGGCTTTCATTTACCCAAAGCCCATTTGTATGTTGCTTTCAACAAAATCATCTGCTAATGAATAAATGTAAATATGTTCTAGGTGGTTTCTATGCAGTTGCTAGGGGTGGTTTCCAGGGTGTTGCTAAACAGCTGATAAGGTGTTCCAGGTTGTTTCTATGCAGTTGCTAGGCTGTCCTTACCCAACGTCCAGTTTCATGATGCTTGGAATAAAATCATCTGCTAATGAATGAATGTAAATGAGTTCTAGGTGGTTGCTATGCAGTTGCTAGGGTGTGCTAGGTGGTATCCAGGGTGTTGCTAAACAGCTGATAAGGTGTTCCAGGTGGTGTATCACTGAAAAAAATCCTGTACTCTTTGATGTGCATCTGGGATTTCTTTCAGGTTTTATCATCCAGCAGGTGGAAATCGTTCTTCCTAATACTTAGTAAAGTAACAGCACAGCTCCTTTATAATTCTTAGAGCTATAGGAGTTTTTAAAATGTAAGATCGGACTAATATGGCGTCACGCAGTCTTGAATATGTCCTGAATAACTGGAGGTATGAACACAGTCAGTTCCTCCAGAAAAACGCGATTATGCGATCGCATGATTTAATGCATAATCAGCCAAAGTCTGCATATTTATGCGGGGGCCGCATTTTTTCAAATACGCCGCACTTTCGCCGAATAAATTGCCTATTTCCGTGTGCAAAATATGCGGGGCTAGCATGATTTCATAATCCCCGCATTTTCGTTGCAAAAAATGATGAAGCACGCAAATTCCCATCTGCCAACAAAAATAACAGCAAAAGACCGAGCAAAGCAGTTTCCTAGTGTGTTGACCGATTTCAAAACACAGCATCATGAAGCTTCGAAGCGTTATGAATCAGTGAGTCGATTCAGCAGTTTGAAGCGTTATGAATCAGTGAGTCGATTCAGCAGTTTGAAGCGTTATGAATCAGTGAGTCGATTCAGCAGTTTGAAGCGTTATGAATCAGTGAGTCGATTCAGCGGTTTGAAGCGTTGTGAATCAGTGAGTCGATTCAGCGGT
>JARQWZ010001740.1:112500-167500 GCA_033150135.1 Gobio occitaniae
TACAAATTCAAGTTATTTGCAATAAAATCAAAACGATCAAGTTATTTGCATGGGGAAAAGTCTAATTAAAAAAAGATCAGGATATTTGCTTAAAAAGATCAAGTTATTTACAAAATAAAATTGTTAATTCAAAATTATCATGTTATTTGCAAAAAATAAAAGCAATCAAGTCATTTGCTTTAAAAAAAAGACCAGCTTATTTGCTCAAAATAAAAAACATACAAAAAGTTATTTTCCTGATCCTGTCAAAATGCGCTAAACCCGCAGCCATAAGGAATGTCAGCCCGTGTTCAGAGCGCACACCTCGTCCTGTGGGACGTCCTGACCAGCAGCTGGTCCAGCTCAAAGCCCACAGGTACCATAACAAAGCGCTGGCATGTTATGAGTTCACGTCTGGCGGAGGCAGAAAGGGTTGCAAACACAATCAGGCCTGACCGCAGAGAGCTGCTGACCGATCGGGGCTTATACAGACGAGGAACCAGCACTCAGGCGACCGCAGCGCAAACCCACCCATTCCCTCGCCCTCGAATTCCCTGCACCATTCCCTGCACCATTCCCTGCATCATTCCCTGCACCATTCCCTGCCCGCAGGACATCACGACTCCTGTAAGCATTCAGCGGGATGGAGATCCGCCAACCCTGATCAAGAGCAAAACTCCTCTAATGAGACGCTTTCTCCATGATCAAAACAGCTGAGATCTCATTTATACACCAACAGTGAGATTAAGAGATAATGAGCAGTGTTGGGGAAAACGCATTACAAGTAACTTGAGTTACGTAATATTACTTTTTCCAAGTAACTAGCAAAGTAGCACATTACTTTTCAAATTTACAACAAAATATCTGAGTTACTTTTTCAAAAAAGTAACTCAAGTTACTTTTTCACATTAATTTGACTGACAGCTCTCCTGCCCTCATGTTGAGAAAAATAAGTGCAGAGGCGTGTGTGTGTGAACATGATGGTTATTGTAGTTCTAGACTAAATGTGAGAATTTATTTATCTCACTTGCACAATAAAGATTCTGTTCTCCTCAAAATGAATAAAATCAGTCAAATGCACAATCAGAGTACTATGCAAACCTCCAATAATTAAATGTTAAATAAAACAACTATTTTTATGCATAATCTACCGTTATATTTAATTGACCAATGTCTTGCTGCTGACCTTTGATGATGAAAATTACTAGATTTTTTGTTTTTATTGGTAAAACTTTTTTCTCCTGCGTCCTATTCTCCATTATCCAGAGCTGCGCCCTCTAGTGTTCATGAGGGAATCTGCATTTTCATCTTATTATTTACATTTTGGTATGAAGAGGTCTTTACCGTTGCACAAAAATATAACTTTTATGTTATAAACAAAAACAAGCCCAGCCCAGGTGAGAAAAAGTAACGCAAAAGTAACGTAACGCATTACTTTTCTTAAAAAGTAACTAAGTAACTCAATTAGTTACTTTTTAAGGGAGTAACGCAATATTGTAATGCATTACTTTTCAAAGTAACTTTCCCCAACACTGATAATGAGCACATCTCCACCTTTGGTCACGGATCCAGAGTTTCAGGAGAGATCCAGAAGATACCAAAGTCTCAGTATTTTTATAGCTGAATGTGAACTATTGTCTCACTTGTGTGTTTATTTCTATTATTTTGAGACAAAATGGAAACTTCAATGACTCATTAAATCTCCCGTGAAAGAGCAGGACAATAACATCTGGGTAACAATATTGTCTTCGTTCTAGAAGAGACTCTTTCATCATCACCTGACAGACCTTTCATTGCACTGGCTTTTGGACTTCTGTGGTAAAAATAGAAAGGCAGATCGTCATTCATTCAACACACAGCCCTGAATAGCGGCCTTCTATGGTGATGAAAGTCCAAACATATCTCTGCTCTTTAACTTTATACATTTCTTATCTGCATTTATCACCTGAAGCAGCACACCCAGTGAATATCTGACCGCACGGCCATTGACTCGCCAGCAGATCAACATTTTGCACATGCCTGTATGATAGTAACACGCCAATAACATGACATAATAACACCGGTCACAGGTGGAGCTGCGGAGAGAGCGGGAAAAGTGCAACAGAGCAAGTGACATGAGCACATAAGATAACAGCATTTATCTCGTAAACAAAGTGTGTTCCCATCGACACGCTAACACAACTTCTGTTTAGTGGAATAATAAGGAAAACACTGTTTGTGGAGGTCAAAACCAGTGTGTCCAAAAGTAGCCCGTCCTAGATTGTTTAATAGTGTCATCCACACCTCGTGTTTTATAATCACCATTACCAGCACTTACAATGTTAGTCATTTAACCAAACATCCAAAGTAGGATTTACTTTCAAACTATTTCCACTCTGAAATTGCTATTATATAATCACAAATACTTACAAACGTAATGGTTGATTGATTGAATTGCCCAAAAAAGTTGTTTTTAAATGTTATATTAAAGGGATTTTTCACCCAAAAATGAAAATTAGCCCATGATTTACTCTCCCTCAAGTCATTCTAGGTGTTTATGACATTCTTCTTTCAGACGAACACAATCAGAGTTATATTAAACAATATCCTGACTCTCACAAGCTTTATAATGGCAGTGATTTGTTGGGTCATTTTTGAAGTCCATAAAAGTGCATCTATCCATCATAAAAGTGCATCCATCCATCATAAAAGTGCATCCATCCATCATAAAAGTGCATCTATCCATCATAAATGTGCATCCATCCATCATAAAAGTGCATCCATCCATCATAAAAGTGCATCTATCCATCATAAAAGTGCATCCATCCATCATAAAAGTGCATCTGTCCATCATAAAAGTGCATCCATCCATCATAAAAGTGCATCTATCCATCATAAAAGTGCATCCATCCATCATAAATGTGCATCCATCCATCATAAAAGTGCATCTATCCATCATAAAAGTGCATCCATCCATCATAAATGTGCATCCATCCATCATAAAAGTGCATCTATCCATCATAAATGTGCTTCCATCCATCATAAAAGTGCATCTATCCATCATAAATGTGCATCTATCCATCTTAAAAGTGCATCCATCCATCATAAATGTGCTTCCATCCATCATAAAAGTGCATCTATCCATCATAAAAGTGCATCTATCCATCATAAAAGTGCATCTATCCATCATAAATGTGCTTCCATCCATCATAAAAGTGCATCCATCCATCTTAAAAGTGCATCCATCCATCATAAAAGTGCATCTATCCATCATAAAAGTGCATCCATCAATCATAAAAGTGCATCCATCCATCATAAAAGTGCATCTATCCATCATAAAAGTGCATCTATCCATCTTAAAAGTGCATCCATCCATCATAAAAGTGCTTCTATCCATCATAAATGTGCTTCCATCCATCATAAAAGTGCATCTATCCATCATAAAAGTGCATCTATCCATCATAAAAGTGCATCCATCCATCATAAAAGTGCTTCTATCCATCATAAATGTGCTTCCATCCATCATAAAAGTGCATCTATCCATCATAAAAGTGCATCTATCCATCTTAAAAGTGCATCTATCCATCATAAAAGTGCTTCTATCCATCATAAATGTGCTTCCATCCATCATAAAAGTGCATCTATCCATCATAAAAGTGCATCCATCCATCTTAAAAGTGCATCTATCCATCATAAAAGTGCATCTATCCATCTTAAAAGTGCATCCATCCATCATAAAAGTGCTTCTATCCATCATAAATGTGCTTCCATCCATCATAAAAGTGCATCTATCCATCATAAAAGTGCATCTATCCATCATAAATGTGCTTCCATCAATCATAAATGTGCATCTATCCATCTTAAAAGTGCATCCATCCATCATAAAAGTGCATCCATCCATCATAAAAGTGCATCTATCCATCTTAAAAGTGCATCTATCCATCATAAATGTGCTTCCATCAATCATAAATGTGCATCTATCCATCATAAAAGTGCATCTATCTATCTATCTATCTATCTATCTATCTATCTATCTATCTATCTATCTATCTATCTATCTATCTATCTATCTATCTATCTATCTATCTATCTATCTATCTATCTATCTATCTATCTATCTATCTATCTATCTATCTATCTATCTATCTATCTATCTATCTATCATAAAAGTGCATCTATCCATTATAAAAGTGCATCTATCCATCATAAAAGTGCATCCATCCATCATGAAAGTGCATCTATCCATCATAAAAGTGCATCTGTCCATCATAAAAGTGCATCCATCCATCATAAAAGTGCATCTATCCATCATAAAAGTGCATCCATCCATCATAAAAGTGCATCTATCCATCATAAAAGTGCATCTACTTTATAATGATTAGATGCATGAAGTTGCACATTTGGTTGGTTATACATGTAATAAAATGCATTTAACATCATCGGTTCCGATCAGAGAAACTTGTGAGACATTTTTGTGTTGTGACCCACTATTTCTATTGGACCACCAAACAAACCCAACCGATGGCACATCAGCAGAAGACCTCTAATGACGTGAAATAAAGAGGAAACATGACTGTATTGTCTGATTTAAAAGTGTTACTCAGAAGACCTCATAATTATGCATGCAGACACGTTGTTACTGGCTCATCGTCAGTGTGTACTTTGGTTCCTCACCAACACGGCAGATGTTATCGATGGCGTTCTGCAATAACATTTATTTTATCTAATTGTTTACTGTAGTGAGTTGTGGCGATCGCAGCTTGTCTCAATCAGGGAAACACCCATCTCACGCTGTGGCACTCTGATCTTTGTTCCCTGCACCCATACGCCATAATCCCATTATCCTGCGCTTCATTCAAGCATGTTTTCCACATCGGCATTTACGTGTTTGTCACTCGACAACTCGCTTTAAAACCAAGTGAGCTGCTTCACTGTCTAACTCAAATAGAGATTTTGATAACCTAACAAGCATAAAAACACACAGCACACACAAACAGAATATCTCTAAGATTGCAACTAGAATGAATTAAAGGATTAGTTCACTTTAAAATTAAAATGTCCTGATGATTTCCTGACCCTCATCTCATCCAAACGTCTGTCTTTCTTCAGTGGAAAAGAAATGAAGTTTTTTGAGGAAAACATTCCAGGATTTTTCTGCACATAATGGACTTCAATGGGAACCAACGGCTGAAGGTCCAAATCACTGCAGTTTCAGAGGAAGAGCTTAAACGGATTACGCTATCCGTGGCGCAGCGCAAGATGAGCAGTTGAGGTTAAAAGTGTATAAATGTGTGTTTGTGTTGTAAATGTGGGATGGTTTGTGTAGATCAGACTCTATTCCTCTGGGATCGGTCAGAGCCTCTGAAGCTCTTCCTCTGAAACTGCAGTGATTTGGACCTTCAGCCGTTGGTTCCCATTAAAGTCCATTATGAGGAGAAAAATCCTGGAATGTTTTCCTCAAAAAACTACAAAAAATTCCACTGAAGAAAGAAACACATGAATATCTTGGATGAGATGAGGAAATCATCAGGATATTTTAACTCTGAAGTGAACTAATGCTTTAAAGGGTTAGTTCACCCAAAAATGAAAATTCTGTCATTAATTACTGACCCTCATGTCGTTCGCCACCCGTCAGACCTCCGTTCATCTTCAGACACAAATGAAGATATTTTAGTGTAAATCTGATGCTCTGAAAGGCCTCCATTGGCTCAATGCACTTTACACTCTCAAGACCCTTAAAAGACACTAAAGACGTCGTTACAAAGTCCATCTCACTACAGCGGTTCTACAATAACTTTATGAATCGGCGAGAATAGTTTTTGTGCGCAAAAAAACCCTAAATAACGACTTATATAGTGATGACGATTTCAAAACACGGCCTCATGAAGCTTCGAAGCGTTATGAATCAGTGAGTCGATTCAGCAGTTTGAATCGCCAAATTTCAGCAGTTTGTCGGTTTGACACGCGATCCGAATCATCATTCGACTCACTGATTCATAACGCTTCGAAGCTTCATGAGGCCGTGTTTTGAAATCGTCATCACTATATAAGTCGATATTTAGGGTTTTTTTGCGCACAAAAACTATTCTCGCCGATTCATAAAGTTATTGTAGAGCCACTGTAGTGAGATGGACTTTGTAACGACGTCTTTAGTGTCTTTTAAGGGTCTTGAGAGTGTAAAGTGCATTGAGCCAATGGAGGCCTTTCAGAGCATCAGATTTACACTAAAATATCTTCATTTGTGTCTGAAGATGAACGGAGGTCTGACGGGTGTCCAACCACATGAGGGGAAGTAATTAATGACAGAATTTTCATTTTTGGGTGAACTAACCCTTTAAAGACACTGCCTGCATTAGTTTGGCAACAGATCTTGTGTTTCAAAAACATGAACTGAATGTTGGCTGCAACACTGCTAACTTTAGATGAGATACTTCTAAACATATAATGTTGACATTTACTAACACATTATTCAAGTTGTATTTGATAATATTATTTAATGGACCATGAACTGAACAGCTGTAGTTTTATTAACTAACGTTAACAAAGATGAATAAATACTGTAACAAATGTATTGGGTAGTTAATAAAAGTTGTTGCATTTACTTAAAGTCCCCCTGTGGTGAAAATCATGAGTTTAATGTTGTTCATATGTCTGGTGTTTTTAATACGCTTTAAGACAAACCATGTGCAAATTCATGTCAACACCACTGCTGAATATTTTCTCTTTAAAACTGCAGTGAACCAAAGGCCGTCTCAAAAACGTGGAGTTTCTGATGTCACAGACTACCTTGTAACCAATCACGTCATCTCCTCAACCACCACCTGATGATGCGACGGCAGCCATTTTGTGCCAGAACGCCCACCACACACACACCAGCTGATTGGTGGAGAGGAGACAGAGTGATGAAGCCAATCATATACTATATGGTGATGATTAGGAGGCCATGATGGACAGGCCAGAATGCCGGGGTTACACCCCTACTCTTTATCCGAAGGACATCCTGGGATTTGTAATGACCACAGAGAGTCAGGACCTCGGTTTAACGTCTCATCCGAAGGACGGTGCAATATAGTGGGTGAATTATGTATATGATGTATATTACGATGTTATGATGAACTATATGCCTTTCTCCACTGACGTTTTACGTTGTTTAAAGTGTTTCTAAGGATGCTGATTTTTATAAGGCAGCTGACGCTGAGATGGTGAACTGGTTTGTGTGACATTAGCAACACATTATTAGCTGTTTGATAACCTAGTCAAGCCAACCCAGGTGAAAAATATGTACTATTAAATGCATTAAAAATGTACTTGAGTATGTTTTTAGTACAATACAAATATAATAAAATGCATTTTTAATACATTTAATAGTACGTCTTTTTCACCTGGGAAAGGCTAATCATATTAATGACCGTTATGTGTCTGACGTTGTAGAGAGTGAAACATAAAACACATTACCATTATGATACATGGTTACATAGATGAGCCTGTATGAGTGAGTGGAGGCGGGGCTCATTTGCATATTAATGAAGCAAGGGTGTCGGGTTACATTCAAGCTATTTTAAGGCATGAATCATGAAGAAACATCATTTTGGTTGTTTAGTTTTAAGGGATAAAATGATTGACTACATGATGACTTAAGTATTACCAATGTTTGTTTTGAATGCCATGCAAGCTTCCTTGGACATTTAAAAATATATATATATATATATTTTTGTCTTTATTATGATAGGACAAGTTAGTTGGAAGCAAGGTTGGAGAGAGAGACGGGGGACGGGATCGGGAACTCGAACTCGAGGCTATTGGCACCAACCTCCTTGGATATTTTAAAGACAAAAACTATCCGCAAGTTAATAACATTTAAAATAGAAACTCAAGATATTTAAAGGTGCAGTGTGTGAATTTTAGCGGCATCTAGTGGTGCGGTTTTGAATTGCAATCAAACTCTGCTCACCCCTCCCTTTCAAAGCACATAGAGAAGCTACGGTGGCCGACACAGGACAAACATGTTGTCATCTGAGACAACAGAGAGTGACTAGCGCTCTGTAGAGAAGTCTGTCCCTTTAGGGCTACTGTAGAAACAATGGCGGAGCAAAATGGCGACTTCACTGTAAGGGACCCGCGGAGTGTTTAGATAGAAACGGCTCATTCTAAGGTAATACAAACATAACGGTTCATTATTTGAGGTCTTTATACTCCACTGAAAACATAGTTATGTATATTATATTGCATTTCTGTCAATAGATCCTCATAAATATTACGCACTGCACCATTAAAGCTGCACTATGTAATTTGTATGAGTGTCAAAAGTTACACCAAAGACCAAGACTAAATTCGGATTAACTTAATTAAAACCCTTTAAATGGTGCCACTATAGATAAACACATCTTTTCTTCCACCATATATCCGAGTTAATCGCTTCTCAAACAAGAACAAATGTAGGGGCGGGGCTTGATTTTGTCTGTTGGGAATTGATTGGATGCTTGTGGTTTGCTATTGGTGGATCTCATGTGAGTGACAGGTGGCCCCGCCCTCGTCATCAGAGAAGAGATGTCACTGCTTGATTCAAGATTACGAGACACATTAAAGGGTTAGTTCACCCAAAAAGGAATATTCTATCATTAATTAGTTCCCCTCATGTGGTTGGACACCCGTCAGACCTCCGTTCATCTTCAGACACAAATGAAGATATTTTAGTGTAAATCTGATGCTCTGAAAGGCCTCCATTGGCTCAATGCACTTTACACTCTCAAGACCCTTAAAACACACTAAAGACGACGTTACAAAGTCCATCTCACTACAGTGGTTCTACAATAACTTTATGGAGTGACGAGAATAGTTTTTGTGCGCAAAAAAACCCTAAATAACGACTTACATAGTGATGACGATTTCAAAACACGGCCTCATGAAGCTTCGAAGCGTTATGAATCAGTGAGTCGAATCATGATTCGGATCGCGTGTCAAACCGACAAACTGCTGAATCGATTCACTGATTCAAAACGCTTCAAAGCTTCATGATGCCTTGTTTTGAAATCGTCATCACTATATAAGTCGTTATTTAGGGTTTTTTTGCGCACAAAAACTATTCTCGCCGATTTATAAAGTTATTGTAGAACCACTGTAGTGAGATGGACTTTGTAACGACGTCTTTAGTGCCTTTTAAGGGTCTTGAGAGTGTAAAGTGCATTGAGCCAATGGAGGCCTTTCAGAGCATCAGATTTACACTAAAATATCTTCATTTGTGTCTGAAGATGAACGGAGGTCTGACGGGTGTCCAACCACATGAGGGTCAGTAATTAATGACAGAATTTTCATTTTTGGGTGAACTAACCCTTTAAATCAATAATGAATATTTATACTAAAAACTGCAATGCAAAAAAATAAGAATGGTGTCAAGTGTCAAACTCGCAGTCAATACGAGCATAAAACATGAGTGTCAATGCGCAGTGAGAAAATAGATCAATGAAGAAGCAGGAGCACCGGGCTCACGGCCAATTATGACAAATTTGCTTAAATATAACCACACTCACATATCTAAATGCAGGAGCAGGAGATCGGACTTCACTACGGAGCGACGGGATCACAATGTCACAGCTGAAGAACACCGGATACTCGCGCCACCACTTCCACAGCATCTGCTTGGTGTCCTGAAACATTAATGCACATTACAAATAGCGTCTGTGTGCACGGTTTAACTCTATAACAATTTCCTAGCATGTCCTGAATGCCTGAACTGTTAGCTAAAGTGCTACGGGCAAACGTTTTTAATTCATTAGAATTAAATGCAGAGTGTTCAGAAAGAGCATCATGACAACCCCGCCGATGAGAAGAGCAGAAAAACATCATCTCAACAGAAGGTTAAAAGAAAGCGTCCAGCTTCTCAATATTCACCTTAATACCCATTCACAGAGAACATGCCGTGTCCTGCCCTTCAGGATTTGAGTGTTGAATTTAAGGGTTTGGCCCTTCGTGTATTATATGACAGATTTCTTTAGGAAATCATAATGACAAGCAGCGCTTTTACCTTCACAAAACACTCTGTGAATGCACAGGACAGGAAAACATTTGTTTTTGCCATTCAATTTCATGCAAATAAAATGTTCTTACTCAGTATTTCTGTCTTGTTTTCCAGTGCAAATATTCTGAAATCAAGATGCATTTATGTGAGATGCACAGATATGAAGTCATTGTTCTTGTTTTATGCAAAAAAACACTTCATTTGGATAATTCTGTCAGAAAACGAGGTCTTTTACTGTAAATAGCTCCTGTTTTATTAGCTTTTGGATATTTTGATGATTTAGATATTTAGTGCAATGACAGCCCAGAGATTTTAGAGTAATGAGGAGGATTTTGGGTTATGCTTTATTTTACAGTGCCATTGTTACATATGTTACATGTACTTACTAAAGTATAATAACAGTAAATTATGCATAATTACATGCAACTAACCCTCAACCAAACCCCAACCCTATAGTAAGTACATGTGGTTAATAAATATTACTCAGTACTTAAATTTATAATTACACTGTAACAATGACACCTTAAAATAAAGAGTATTTTTGTTTTACAGTGCTATAATGACAAGCAGCGCTTTTACCTTCACAAAACACTCTGTGAATGCACAGGACAGGAAAACATTTGTTTTTGCCATTCAATTTCATGCAAATAAAATGTTCTTACTCAGTATTTCTGTCTTGTTTTCCAGTGCAAACATTCTGAAATCAAGATGCATTTATGTGAGATGCACATAAGTTTATGCAAAAACTCACTTCATTTGGATAATTCTATCAGAAAAAAAACGCATCTTGATTTAAGAATGTTTGCACTGGAAAATAAGACCAAGAACATTTTATTTGCAATGCAATTCTTCAGTTTAATTTTTTTTTTTTTTGTGAACAATGAATATGAGGGCATAAGAACTGCATGCAACATTATAAGCATTACTTCTCAAACATCCACTCATTCAGATGTGTGCTTTCAGACTCATGGCAGGATGTTTAGAGAGCTTCGCTTTAATGCCACGCAGCTTTAATTCAATTCACTTTTTCCCAATTCAATTTGTTTGTATAGAGCTCTTCACAATGCGAATTGTGCTTTACAATGAGTAGAGCCTCGCAAACTCCCCGAGGGAAGCCAAAGATGACAGTAGCGAGAAAAACTCCCCGAGATGAGACGATGAGTAGATGAGAAGGAATCTTGGGAGGGACGAAGGCTCAGCTGGGGAAACCCTCCTCCTCCTCCTCCTCCTCCTCCTCACGCTGGCACTATTATACACAAAGCATCTGCGCTCACTGATTTATTGTTTTGCATTGCTTTATTTATGATTCTGTATCTAGTACCAAAGCCTGTGATGCATCTCTACATCAAGATATTAAATCTGCATTTTGTGAAAAATTCATATGTATGTATTTCAAAGCAATCCGGCTCTTAAGATCCTGAGAAATGCAACTAAAAATAAGAAATATTTAGGATAAAGTCGGGGTTAGCCGATCTCATTTTTCAGAGCTTGATTGATCATGGCAGACGGGTTTTAGAGTCTAAACAAACTGTCACTGATCCTTTGATTTAGTAAAGATGGTTTTAATAAAGACTGTATGACGCAGCCTAATCCTGTGGAATGACACAAACACAACAAAACACTGGCGGTACCACATTAATACCATGGTATTTATTACAGACATCGCCAGGAACTTTAAAGAATACCAGGGGAGAGTAGCACTAAAAGACGATTTACTGTAACTAGCTCCTGTTTTATAAGCTTTTGGATATTTTATAAGTAATATAGTCATGATTTAGATATTTAGTGGGTTACACTTTATTTTACAGTGCCATTGTTACATATATTACATGTACTTACTATAGCAATAACTATAAATTATGCATAATTACATGCAAATAACCCTCAACCAAACCCTTACCCTCTAGTAAGTACATGTGGTTACTAAATATTACTCAGTACTTAAATATATAATTACACTTTAACAATGACTCCTTAAAATAAAGAGTAACCCACTTTGTTTTACAGTGGCATTGTTACAGATGTTACCTGTAGTTACTATAGCAACTTTAAATTATGCTTGATTACAAGCAACTAACCAACAAAATATGAAAACATTAGGGTTTGTGTGAGCAACTTTTAAAATAAATGAGAGAATTGCATAAAGCAAAATACTGTAACACTTTATTTTACAGTGTCATTGTTAGACATGTTACATGTAGTTACTATTGTAAGTATAAATTATGCATAATTACATGCAACTAACCCTCAACCAAACCCTAACCCTATAGTAAGTACATGTGGTACTGGGTAAATATTACCTAGTACTTCAATATATAATTACACTAACAATGAACACCTTAAAATAAAGTATAATCCACTATATTTTTACAGTGCCATTGTTACAGATGTTACCTGTAGTTACTATAGTAACTTTAAATTATGCTTGATTACAAGCAACTAATCAACAAAATAATATGAAAGCATTACGAGTTTGTGTTAAAAATGAGCAACTTTTAAAATAAATGAGAGAAAGGCATAAAGCAAAATACGGTAACACTTTATTTACAGTGTCTTTGTTACATGTAGCAATAACTATAAATTACGCATAATTACATGCAACTAACCCTCAATCAAACCCTATAGTAAGTACATGTGGTTACTAAATATTACCCAGCTTAAATATATAATTACACTTTAACAATGACACCTTAAAATAAAGTATAATCCACTATATTTTTACAGTGCCATTGTTACAGATGTTACTATAGTAACTTTAAATTATGCATAATTACATGCAACTAACACTCAACCAAACCCTATAGTAAGTACATGCAGTTACTTATTATTCAGTATTATTCAGTAAGTACATGTATAATTACAGTGTAACAAAGACACCTTAAAATAAAGGGTTACACTTGTTGTTGTCCACGTTACAGTGATTATATATTTAAGTGCTGAGTTATAATATATTAAGTAACTATAGTGTTAGAAATAGGGTTTGGTTTAGAGTTAGTTGAATGTAATTATGCATCATTTATTGTTTTTAGAGTAATGAGGATTTTGGGTTACACTTCTTTTTGGTAACACTTTATTTTACAGTGTCCTTGTTACATTGCCTATATTACATGTACTTACTATAGTAATAACAGTAAATTATGCATAATTACGTGCAACTAACCCTCAATCAAACCCTATAGTAAGTACATGTGGTTACTAAATATTACCCAGTCCTTAAATATATAATTACACTAACAATGCCACCTAAAAATAAAGTATAATCCACTATATTTTTACAGTGCCATTGTTACAGATGTTATCTGTAGTTACTATAGTAACTTTAAATTATGCTTGATTACAAGCAACTAACCTGAAACACACCCTAATCATAAAGTTACTATATTATAACTCAGCACTTGAATATATAATCACACTGTAACATGAACATCAACAAGTGTAACCCTTTATTTTAACCTGCGCCCCTATTTTTGAGAATTCTCTTAAAACGACACACCCAAATAAAAATGTCTGCAGCTCTTAAACCCTATGGTCTATATTCATAAATCTAGTCTTATTTTAAGCTAGACACTTAATAATAACTCATAATAATTCAAAGTAGTATAGGAACAGAGTAAAACAAGGTAAATATACATGCAAGTGACTATAAGGTGTCTTTGTTACACTGTAATTACTTTGGTTGAGGGTTAGTTGTATGTAATTATGCATCATTTATACTTATTGCTATGGTAAATACATGTAATATTTGTAACAAGGACATTGTAAAATAAAGCGTTACCAAAAAAAAGGGTAACCCAAACTCTAAAAACTACAAATGATGCATAATTACATGCAACTCACCCTAAAACAAACCCTATAAGTACAACGCCAATTATTATTATTCATCAATTATAATAATCACACTGTAACGTGGACACCAACACGTGTAACCCTTTATTTTAAAGTGTCTTTGTTACACTGTAATTACTGCATGTACAGGGTTTGGGTTGCATGCAATTATGCATAATTTATAGTTATTGCTCTGATAACTACATGTAACGTGTGTAATAAAGTCATTTATTTTAAAAGTTGCTCATTTTCAGCACAAACTCTTAATGCTTTTTTTGTGTGCATCATTTGTGTTGGTGGATTGAAACGGTGATGGATGGATCTGTAGTTCTGCGAGCATGAGAGAAAAGAGTGAGGGCGTTGCCAGAGTGACGTCAGCGCGCTCGAACCCGTGAGCGTATTTAAACGCGCTCAGAGCTCAGTGTGCGCGTCAGACGCGTTTACAGGGACGCGCGTGTGGATCATACCCGCTGTGCGCTGACAACAGCCGCTCCGCGCTCGCGCTTCTTCACTCTCACCTGATCCGTGCGGATATTATTAGCGAGGGTTCACCTGGATTTCATCACCTGCGCGGTGCGTTCCGGAGGCACAATGCGGCGCGTCTTCACAGACACGGGAAACTATTACAGTTAGTTCGGATCCTCATCCCGATGTCTTCATCTGACCCGCTGCTTTTCTCTCGTACAGACGCGGCGCGCGGCAGCATCACAGTCTCGCGCGTCGCGTTGCGCACAGTGAGCTGAGCGACGCGCGCGTCAGTGTGACACTGAAGCTCCGGACACTCCAGCGCGCGCTTCGTGTGGATCTAGTGGATAACATGTTGCGAATGGACCAGGAATCGTGATATTTTGAGGATAACGCACGGATTTTATATCTTTTGGATCTTTAAATGTTTCCCGATTTGCTGAGAATTGGGCTTTTCTGAAGCTCTGGTCTGTATGGACCCCATTTAAGGTGAGTTTATCTCTGCATAGGTTTTCCTTATTCACTTGTACAGTATTTGGTTGAGTTGAGGTGTATGGCTCTTTGCAGATGTTAATAGTCTTTAACCTATTTTATTATTATTCCAGAGTGCACTGTAGATATACAGTGAGAAAAATAACTAGAATTAACTTCATTTGGAGAGTTTGCGTACACTTCACAACACAACTGAGCCATGCATTTTAGCAGCTAAAGATAATAAACATCATTTCTTGTGGCTTGTGTATGATGCACTAAATATCTAACCCACCTCACCTTGACCATACGACCTATAAAATATCAAAAAGCATGAGATAATATAAGGATTAAACAGAAACAGCAGGTTTTAATGGTCAACGATTGGAGTGAGGCGTCATATACTGCTCATTGTAAACATCACTGGTAGATTTTATGTGCCTTTCCATCAACAGGGGTTTCGGGATCCGGCGTGGGGAAAAACTCTGGCAGAAAACACACATTTTTCTGCTCCGTATTATTGACAGAAATCTGTTCGGCATTAACTGGGCTGAAGCCTACAGAACACATTTCGCGGAGGGCCCTCGTCAGAATATTTCATTCTGCACTTTTCACAAGTCGACCGCTTTTCAGTAGCTCCAAACACAGCACATCCGTCAAATTAACACACAGCTTCCTTTTTTCCATGTGCATGCAATGTTCTTGTGCAGATACTCATGCGTTTACCTTTGCACCGTTGCAGCTTCCCTCAAAGGAACTGAGTCTAAAATGAAGTTATGGGACATTCTAGCCACGTGTTTGTTGCTCCTGAGCTCCGTTTCCGCACGTCCCCTCTTCCACAAGCTGCAACCATCCAAAAGAGCCGCGGTCCGCAGTGAGAGCCCCGCTCTGGACCCCATCATTGACTCCCAACCTGAAAACACCAACCAAAAGCACGCCTCCATGGAGGAACAATGTAAGTCAACGTGCATTAAAACATTCAACATGAGATCTCATGCATGTCCGAACAACTCTAGAGAGTGTTAAAGGGTTAGTTCACCCAAAAATGAAAATTCTGTCATTAATTACTTCCCCTCATGTCGTTGGACACCCGTCAGACCTCCGTTCATCTTCAGACACAAATGAAGATATTTTAGTGTAAATCTGATGGCTCTGAAAGGCCTCCATTGGCTCAATGCACTTTACACTCTCAAGACCCTTAAAAGACACTAAAGACGTCGTTACAAAGTCCATCTCACTACAGTGGTTCTACAATAACTTTATGAATCGGCGAGAATAGTTTTTGTGCGCAAAAAAACCCTAAATAACGACTTATATAGTGATGACGATTTCAAAACACGGCCTCATGAAGCTTCGAAGCGTTATGAATCAGTGAGTCGAATCATGATTCGGATCGCGTGTCAAACCGACAAACTGCTGAAATTTGGCGATCCAAACTGCTGAATCGACTCACTGATTCATACCGCTTCGAAGCTTCATGAGGCCGTGATTTGAAATCGTCATCACTATATAAGTCGTTTTTGTGCGCAAAAAACCCTAAATAACGACTTATATAGTGATGATGATTTCAGGCCTCATGAAGCTTCGAAGCGTTATGAATCAGTGAGTCAATTCAGCAGTTTGGATCGCCAAATTTCAGCAGTTTGGCGGTTCATTATTCTCGCCGATTCATAAAGTTATTGTAGAACCGCTGTAGTGAGATGGACTTTGTAACGACGTCTTTAGTGTCTTTTAACGGCCTTGAGAGTGTAAAGTGCATTGAGCCAATGGAGGCCTTTCAGAGCATCAGATTTACACTAAAATATCTTCATTTGTGTCTGAAGATCTGAAGGTCTGACGGGTGTCGAACGACATGAGGGTCAGTAATTAATGACAGAATTTTCATTTTTGGGTGAACTAACCCTTTAATTTGTTGTAGCTGGAGAATTTCTGCGAGCTGTTTTCAATTACTTACAGAGCTGCATGTTGAGCAACCCAGACGCAGATGCACAACTGTGACAATACACTGGTCAAGAGCATGTTAATGTTCCTCGACTGAGACATTACCACTGGCTGACCACCGTTTACATAACAAACCCCGAACACCAAATCCCGGCCCTGTAACACAGAGGGACATTCCTCCGCACGGATTGTTTATGTTTAACGCGGAGTTTCCTAAGTAAGGTGCTGCACTAACAGCTCCTGACGTGACGGGAAAGGCATCCGCGACGCATACACTCATTGAGCTGATGCACATTTCAGCAGCTGTTCCAGATCTAGTCCCGATGTGACGCGTTTTCGGACCGTCCTCGTTCATCTTGCATCATGGGAACTTTTTCAATCACAGAATTAACGAGTCAAACTCAGCATGTGGAACGGTTTGCGTTAAGCCGGTCTATTGGCTTGTAAAATATGCATGAATTTATTTCGTAAACTCTTCCTTGCATAAGGCAAGGCGTGCTGGAAATACAGCGAACAACAGCCGATGGGAGCTGCAGAAAACAAACACATGTTGAATCACTCAGTGGCTTTTGTCTTGGGGATTCAATCCCTACATGCATCAGTGTCTCTAGCCCGCCGAATCGCTCCAAATAGTGTTCTTGTAAATGACAGTTTGGCAGTTTGAGTGAGTCTGCTCTGATTCTCTGAAGGTAATGAAATGCAATTCAATGCATCGTTCAATATAACAATTGTGCATGCATGCAAAATATAGAAAATAATGCACTTCTTTTTGGCATCTGTGGTTTCACGAAGATCCTTTAAGGCTCATTTTAGTGGGAAAAGGTTTGGTAACACTTTACTTAAAAGTATTTTTAATGCATTTATTATGCCTTGTAATGCACCTCATAATGCATTGCATGATCTCATGAATAATAGTTATATTATATAATACTTTGAACGCACCTTTAGAAAGTATAATGCATTAAAACTAGGGCTGTCAAAAGATTAATCGCGATTAATCGCATCCAAAATAAAAGTTTGTGTTTACATAATATATGTGCGTGTACTCTATTAATTATTATGTATATATAAATACACACACAAGCATGTATATATTTAAGAAAAAAATATTATTTTTTATATATAAAACATTTATATTTATATATATTATATTATATATTATGTGTGTGTATTTATATATAAATAATAATTAACAGAGTACACACACATATATTATGTAAACACAAACTTTTATTTTGGATGCAATTAATCGCGATTAATCTTTTGACAGCCCTAATTAAAACACATGACAACCAGTTGCATCTGCAAATATTATAATGCATTATAACATGCATTACACATAAAGGCTTCAAGTAAAGTGTCACCAAAGTGTTAATATATTCTTCACACAAATAAAAAATATGGTTCTTTGAAGAACTGATCACTGAACGGTTCTTTAGGGAACCAAAATGGTTCTTCTGTGTCATTGCTGCAGAACAAAAATCCCTTTTGGAACAGATTGAACATATTGTTTTGCATTGAATAAATCATGGCATCGATCTGAGCTAAGACGCATACTTGAAGAAAACACACTGAGTGAGTCTCAGAACAGATTGAGCAGTCCATGAGTTCAAACACAATTTGGGGTGTTTTCAACCCAATGGCTGGGTAAATATAGGACAGAACACATGTTGGGTTCATTTTACCCAGCATAGTTGATTCATTTTTACTTTAATCCTAGCTTTTTCATACATATTGTCTACATTTAAGCTTGTTTAACAAATATTAGAAGTAAAAATGAAACATTTAGAATTAATTCAAGTGTAATCGAGCAGTCTCTGTTGTCCCATTCCCACTCAAACTACTCACTACTCAAACACTGGGTTGTTACATCTGACCCAAGATCTGGGTAACACAAAAACTACTCAAACACTGGGTTGTTACATCTGACCCAAGATCTGGGTAACACAAAAACTACTCAAACACTGGGTTGTTACGTCTGACCCAAGATCTGGGTAACACAAAAACTACTCAAACACTGGGTTGTTACATCTGACCCAGGATCTGGGTAACACAAAAACTACCCAAACACTGGGTTGTTACGTCTGACCCAAGATCTGGGTAACACAAACTAGCCAAACACTGGGTTGTTACGTCTGACCCGTGATCTGGGTAACACAAAAACTACCCAAACACTGGGTTGTTACGTCTGACCCAAGATCTGGGTAACACAAAAACTACCCAAACACTGGGTTGTTACGTCTGACCCGAGATCTGGGTAACACAAAAACTACCCAAACACTGGGTTGTTACGTCTGACCCGGGATCTGGGTAACACAAAAGCTACCCAAACACTGGGTTGTTACGTCTGACCCAAGATCTGGGTAACACAAACACTAGCCAAACACTGGGTTGTTACGTCTGACCCGTGATCTGGGTAACACAAAAACTACCCAAACACTGGGTTGTTACGTCTGACCCAAGATCTGGGTAACACAAACACTGGGTTGTTACGTCTGACCCAAGATCTGGGTAACACAAACACTGGGTTGTTACGTCTGACCCAAGATCTGGGTAACACAAAAACTACTCAAACACTGGGTTGTTACGTTTGACCCAGGATCTGGGTAACACAAACACTGGGTTGTTACGTCTGACCCAAGATCTGGGTAACACAAACACTAGCCAAACACTGGGTTGTTACGTCTGACCCGTGATCTGGGTAACACAAAAACTACCCAAACACTGGGTTGTTACGTCTGACCCAAGATCTGGGTAACACAAACACTGGGTTGTTACGTCTGACCCAAGATCTGGGTAACACAAACACTGGGTTGTTACGTCTGACCCAGGATCTGGGTAACACAAAAACTACTCAAACACTGGGTTGTTACGTTTGACCCAGGATCTGAGTAACACAAAAACTACTCAAACACTGGGTTGTTACGTTTGACCCAGGATCTGAGTAACACAAAAACTACTCAAACACTGGGTTGTTACGTTTGACCCAGGATCTTGGTAACACAAAAACTACTCAAACACTGGGTTGTTACATTTGACCCAGGATCTGGGTAACACAAAAACTACTCAAACACTGGGTTGTTACGTTTGACCCAGGATCTGGGTAACACAAAAACTACACAAACACTGGGTTGTTACGTTTGACCCAGGATCTGAGTAACACAAAAACTACCTAAACACTGGGTTGTTACATTTGACCCAGGATCTGGGTAACACAAAAACTACTCAAACACTGGGTTGTTACGTCTGACCCAGGATCTGAGTAACACAAAAACTACCCAAACACTGGGTTGTTAAGTGTGATCCTGGATCTGAGTAACACAAAAACTACCCAAACACTGGGTTGTTACGTCTGACCCGGGATCTGAGTAACACAAAAACTACCCAAACACTGGGTTGTTACGTCTGACCCGGGATCTGAGTAACACAAAAACTACCCAAACACTGGGTTGTTACGTCTGACCCGGGATCCGAGTAACACAAAAACTACCCAAACACTGGGTTGTTACGTCTGACCCGGGATCCGAGTAACACAAAAACTACCCAAACACTGTGTTGTTACGTCTGACCCAGGATCTGAGTAACACAAAAACTGGGTTGTTACGTCTGACCCAGGATCTGAGTAACACAAAAACTGGGTTGTTACGTCTGACCCAGGATCTGAGTAACACAAAAACTGGGTTGTTATGTCTGACCCAGGATCTGGGTAACATAAAAACTGGGTTGTTACGTCTGACCCAGGATCTGGGTAACATAAAAACTGGGTTGTTACGTCTGACCCAGGATCTGAGTAACACAAAAACTGGGTTGTTATGTCTGACCCAGGATCTGGGTAACATAAAAACTGGGTTGTTACGTCTGACCCAGGATCTGAGTAACACAAAAACTGGGTTGTTATGTCTGACCCAGGATCTGAGTAACACAAAAACTGGGTTGTTACGTCTGACCCAGGATCTGAGTAACACAAAAACTGGGTTGTTACGTCTGACCCGGCATCTGAGTAACACAAAAACTACCCAAACACTGGGTTGTTACGTCTGACCCAGGATCTGGGTAAAACAAAAACTGGGTTGTTACGTCTGACCCAGGATATGGGTAACACAAAAACTACGTTGTTACGTCTGACCCAGGATCTGAGTAACACAAAAACTGGGTTGTTACGTCTGACCCAGGATCTGAGTAACACAAACACTGGGTTGTTACGTCTGACCCAGGATCTGAGTAACACAAAAACTGGGTTGTTACGTCTGACCCAGGATCTGAGTAACACAAACACTGGGTTGTTACGTCTGACCCAGGATCTGAGTAACACAAAAACTGGGTTGTTACGTCTGACCCAGGATCTGAGTAACACAAACACTGGGTTGTTACGTCTGACCCAGGATCTGAGTAACACAAAAACTGGGTTGTTACATCTGACCCAGGATCTGAGTAACACAAAAACTGGGTTGTTACATCTGACCCAGGATCTGAGTAACACAAAAACTGGGTTGTTACATCTGACCCAGGATCTGAGTAACACAAACACTGGGTTGTTACGTCTGACCCAGGATCTGAGTAACACAAAAACTGGGTTGTTACATCTGACCCAGGATCTGAGTAACACAAAAACTGGGTTGTTACATCTGACCCAGGATCTGAGTAACACAAACACTGGGTTGTTACGTCTGACCCAGGATCTGAGTAACACAAAAACTGGGTTGTTACATCTGACCCAGGATCTGAGTAACACAAACACTGGGTTGTTACGTCTGACCCAGGATCTGAGTAACACAAAAACTGGGTTGTTACGTCTGACCCAGGATCTGAGTAACACAAACACTGGGTTGTTACGTCTGACCCCGGATCTGAGCAACACAAAAACTGGGTTGTTACGTCTGACCCAGGATCTGAGTAACACAAACACTGGGTTGTTACGTCTGACCCAGGATCTGAGTAACACAAAAACTGGGTTGTTACGTCTGACCCAGGATCTGAGTAACACAAACACTGGGTTGTTACGTCTGACCCAGGATCTGAGTAACACAAACACTGGGTTGTTACGTCTGACCCAGGATCTGAGTAACACAAAAACTGGGTTGTTACATCTGACCCAGGATCTGAGTAACACAAAAACTGGGTTGTTACATCTGACCCAGGATCTGAGTAACACAAAAACTGGGTTGTTACATCTGACCCAGGATCTGAGTAACACAAACACTGGGTTGTTACGTCTGACCCAGGATCTGAGTAACACAAAAACTGGGTTGTTACATCTGACCCAGGATCTGAGTAACACAAAAACTGGGTTGTTACATCTGACCCAGGATCTGAGTAACACAAACACTGGGTTGTTACGTCTGACCCAGGATCTGAGTAACACAAAAACTGGGTTGTTACATCTGACCCAGGATCTGAGTAACACAAACACTGGGTTGTTACGTCTGACCCAGGATCTGAGTAACACAAAAACTGGGTTGTTACGTCTGACCCAGGATCTGAGTAACACAAACACTGGGTTGTTACGTCTGACCCCGGATCTGAGCAACACAAAAACTGGGTTGTTACGTCTGACCCAGGATCTGAGTAACACAAACACTGGGTTGTTACGTCTGACCCAGGATCTGAGTAACACAAAAACTGGGTTGTTACGTCTGACCCAGGATCTGAGTAACACAAACACTGGGTTGTTACGTCTGACCCAGGATCTGAGTAACACAAACACTGGGTTGTTACGTCTGACCCAGGATCTGAGTAACACAAAAACTGGGTTCTTACATCTGACCCCGGATCTGAGCAACACAAAAACTGGGTTGTTACGTCTGACCCAGGATCTGAGTAACACAAACACTGGGTTGTTACGTCTGACCCAGGATCTGAGTAACACAAAAACTGGGTTGTTACGTCTGACCCAGGATCTGAGTAACACAAACACTGGGTTGTTACGTCTGACCCAGGATCTGAGTAACACAAAAACTGGGTTGTTACGTCTGACCGAGGATCTGAGGTAACACAAACACTGGGTTGTTACGTCTGACCCAGGATCTGAGTAACACAAAAACTGGGTTGTTACGTCTGACCCAGGATCTGAGTAACACAAACACTGGGTTGTTACGTCTGACCCAGGATCTGAGTAACACAAAAACTGGGTTGTTACGTCTGACCCAGGATCTGAGTAACACAAACACTGGGTTGTTACGTCTGACCCAGGATCTGAGGTAACACAAAAACTGGGTTGTTACGTCTGACCCAGGATCTGAGTAACACAAAAACTGGGTTGTTACGTCTGACCCAGGATCTGAGTAACACAAACACTGGGTTGTTACGTCTGACCCAGGATCTGAGTAACACAAAAACTGGGTTGTTACGTCTGACCCAGGATCTGAGTAACACAAACACTGGGTTGTTACATCTGACCCAGGATCTGAGTAACACAAAAAATGGGTTGTTACATCTGACCCAGGATCTGAGTAACACAAAAACTGGGTTGTTACGTCTGACCCAGGATCTGAGTAACACAAACACTGGGTTGTTACGTCTGACCCAGGATCTGAGTAACACAAACACTGGGTTGTTACATCTGACCCAGGATCTGAGTAACACAAAAACTGGGTTGTTACGTCTGACCCAGGATCTGAGTAACACAAACACTGGGTTGTTACATCTGACCCAGGATCTGAGTAACACAAACACTGGGTTGTTACATCTGACCCAGGATCTGAGTAACACAAACACTGGGTTGTTACGTCTGACTAATATATATAAATGTTTTATATATAAAAATATTTTTTTCTTAAATATATACATGCTTGTGTGTGTATTTATATATAAATAATAATTAACAGAGTACACACACATATATAAACACAAACTTTTATTTTGGATGCGATTAATCGCGATTAATCTTTTGACAGCCCTAGTAAAAATGCATTATTGGTGTGTTTGATATGGTGCTAAAAAGGGGCATCATTGAAAGTGAAATAATTTGCAATGAGGGAAAAACGGCATCATTTTCCGAGAACTGTGATGGGGTCAGCGATGGTCCTGTAGTCGCACTGTAATGAGATCATGGTGCATTACATGCAGATCAAACGAGCGCTCGCTTTTGTTGAAGACGCATGTTTCGAGTTTGCGGTTGAGCAGATGTATTCTGCTGTACCTCACTGTCATCATCTGGAAGATTTTCCATGGCAGTCCTGGGATGAAAACAGTGACAGGCGGGATCTCGTGAGTCATCCGCCGGGATTCAGGACGGCCGATAGTGACCAATAAACACAACGCTGAGCATCTGCAGAACACCATCAGATATAAACACCAAACCTTTCAAAAACATTCACTTTGTCTAAGCAGATTATATAACCACGGTTATTTTAGTATCGTTAATATGGTATTTTTATATTTTTCATTTTAGTTTGAGTAATTTTTGTTGTGTTCTCATTGGTTTGTTAATATGTTTTTATAATTTTGTAGATCAGAATCTCATTTCAAAACAAAAAATGTTTTAAAAAAAAGCTTTTTTATACACTTCTAGGTCACTATAAGCTAATGTTATTCTAAAATTAATTCCAGTGTTAATTTAGCATCATTAATATGGCATTTAATAATATTTTGAATTCGTTTTAAAAGAACTATATAAGCAACGCTTATACTAAAATTCATATCAGTGTTATTTTAATATCATTAATATGGTATTTATTAATTTTGATACTCTTGATTTTAATTTTAGAAATTTTGTTGTGTATTCTTATGGTTTTATTAGTGTTTTAATGTCTATTTAGTTTTATAATTTTGTAGCTCAGAATCTCATTTCAACCTGAACATTTTCAAAAAAGTTTATTTTAAATTTTTATGCATTTTTTATTGGTCACAACAATAAGCTAATTTTATTTAAAATTAATTCCAGTGTTAATTTAGCATCATTAATATGGCATATTTTAGTTTTTTTAAAAACTATAAACTATTGATAACTCATATTTTGAATTTTAGCTTTAAAAACCACAAACTATAAGCACATTTGTACTAAATGTGTGTTCTTTTGGTCATTAATATGGAATTTATTAATATTTTGAATATTTTTCATTTTCAATGATAAAAAAGTAACTATAAGCACTAAAATTGATAGTGTTCATTCAGCATCATTATTATTTAGTTAAAAAAATATATAAACTATAAGAAAATCGTATACAAAAATGAATATCTATTTTAATTTAAAATCATTAATACAACATTTGTTAATATTTGGAATTCGTTTTTATTTATCACTTTAATTATAGTTTTAAGAAACTATAAACTATAAGCAAATTTACATACAATATATATACTACATATAATATATAACAATACATATAAAAAATTCATATCAGTGTTCTTTTAACATTAATATTTTGATATTTATTTTAATTTTAGTTTAAGTTTTAATCATTTTGCCGTGTGTTCTCATTGGTTGTATTATATATTTTTTTAAATATGTCTATTTAGTTTTTATTATTTTAAATTTTGGTGATTTCAGTACTTCATCTTAAAGTAAATATTATGCAATAATATTAAAAATAACTGTTTAATTTGATTTCAGTGAACATTAATTTGAGTTCAAAAACAAATGTTTTCACTAGGGCTGTCAAAAAATTAATCGCGATTAATTGCATCCAAAATAAAAGTTTGTGTTTACATAATATATGTGTGTGTGTACTCTGTTAATTATTATTTATATATAAATATACACACATTCATGTATATATGTAAGAAAAAAAAAAAAAATTTATATATAAAACATTTATATTTATATATATTAGAGATTATATAAATGTATATACATGCAAATATTTCTTAAATATATACATGAATGTGTGTGTATTTATATATAAATAATAATTAACAGAGTACACACACACATATATTATGTAAACACAAACTTTTATTTTGGATGCGATTAATCTTTTGATAGCCTTAGTTTTAACTAGTTTGAGGTAACACGATATTACATTGTCAAATAACGACTTTCTCAGAGTGTGATGATTCTGTATGCTTTAAAACCAGCTGAGGAGCATCACCAGTGTTGGGGGAAATGCATTACAACTTGAGTTACGTAATAATATTACTTTTTCCAAGTAACTAGCAAAGTAACGCATTACTTTTCAAATTTAAAACAAAATATCTGAGTTGCTTTCCCAAAAAAGTAACGCAAGTTACTTTTTCACATGAATTTGACTGACAGCTCTCCTGTCCTCATGTTGAGAAGAATAAGTGTGTGTGTGTGTGTGTGTGTGTGTGTGTGAACATGATGGTTATTGTAGTTCTATTATAGTGAGCATTTATTTATCTCACTTGCACAATAAAGATTCTGTCCTCCTCAAAATTAATAAAATCAGTCAAATGCTAAATCAGAGTACTATGCAAACCTCCAATTATTTTTATGCATAATCTATCGTTATATTTAATTGACCAATGTCTTGCTGCTGACCTTTGATGATGAAAATTACTAGATTTTTTGTTTTTATTGGTAAAACTTTTTTCTCCTGCGTCCTATTCTCCATTATCCAGAGCTGCGCCCTCTAGTGTTCATGAGGGAATCTGCATTTTCATCTTATTATTTACATTTTGGTATGAAGAGGTCTTTACCGTTGCACAAAAATATAACTTTTTTTGTTATAAACAAAAACAAAAACAAGCCCAGCCCAGGTGAGAAAAAGTAACGCAAAAGTAACGTAACGCATTACTTTTCTTAAAAGTAACTCAATTAGTTACTTTTTAAGGGAGTAACGCAATATTGTAATGCATTACTTTTCAAAGTAACTTTCCCCAACACTGAGCATCACAGATGGTGAGAATGAAGACGGGGCATTAATTGAGGGATGTTTTCTTGCAGATGCCGTGAACGGCCTTTACCCGGAGCAGTTCGAGAACGTCATGGACTTCATCGAAGCGACCATTGGCCGATTACGCCGCTCGCCCGACATGGGGCGGGATCGAGGACGACAGAAAGCAGGAGCAACAAACACCGACAGGGCGGGACGGGGACGAGGAGACAAGAAGAGGGGCCGAGGACGAGGCCGAAAGGAAAGCCGAGACGACAGGGTCAAAGGTCAAGGGCGTGGCTGCCTCCTGAAAGAGATCCACCTGAACGTGACGGACCTGGGCTTGGGTTACAGGACCAAAGAGGAGCTGATCTTCCGCTACTGCAGCGGCCCATGTCACGACGCTGAGACCAACTACGACAAGATCCTGAACAACCTCACACACAACAGGAAGCTGGACAAGGAGACGCCATCTCGGACCTGCTGCCGGCCAATCGCCTTCGACGACGACATCTCGTTCCTGGACGACAGCTTGGAGTATCACACACTAAAGAAGCATTCCGCTAGGAAGTGTGCGTGCGTCTGAGGACTCTCCCGGAAAACAGACGTCCGGTTTTCACTCCCAAACCACCACATTAGCGGCGTTCCTTCAGAAACACGCTGGAATAAGGATTATCACGTTTACACTGTCAGACACAACAACAGACTCCACATCTTTAATATCCAGAAAGCTATCTATATATATATATATATATACAGTATAGTATATATGAAAATGTATTTATTGAGATTTAATTAAGTTATTGTTATTTATTGCAATCCATTGTATTAGAGTGTTTGTTTCTTTTATTTATTTAAGGAGGGGTTTTTTGTTCTCTATCTTGGATAGTGCCAAATTTGAGCATGTGTGTTTAAAGAATCGCTCGCGGTTTCATTCATTCAACCTCACGCCGTTCCAAACCATCTGTGAACACAACATCACATGTGCAGTTACTGACAGATATTCATAGAAAATACTATTATATTCCTAGTTTTTTCTAGTATATATACACTACAAAAATATTAGAAACGTATGTAATATGTAAGTGCGGTTAAATCGATGAATCGCATCTAACATAAGTTTGTAAATATATAATGTGTGTGTATATATATATATACACACACACAAATGTATATTTCTAGTTTTTTCTAGTATATATACACACTACAAAAATATTAGAAATATATATCATATTTATTTTAAATATATGTGTGTATATTTATATATGTAAATATATACACACTAAAAAATTATATATATGCATTTGTTACAAAAATATTAGAAACATATAATATATAAGTGCTGTTACATCAATTAATCGCATCTAACATAAGTTTGTAAATATATAATGTGTGTGTATATATATACATTTATATTTCTAGTTTTTTTCTAGTATATATACACACTACAAAAATATTAGAAATATATATTATGCAAAATTTTAATATATCTGTGTGTATATTTATATATGTAAATATATACACTAAAAAATTATATATATATATGAATATAATATGTTAAAAAATATTAGAAATATAATATATAAGTGCTGTTAAATTGATTGATCGCATCTAAGATAAAAGTATGTGTGTGTGTATATATATATATATATATTAATCTCATCTAACATAATATATATATATATACACACACACATTATATATTTACAAACTTATGTTAGATGCAATTAATTGATTTAACAGCACTTATATATGTTTCTAATATTTCTGTAGTACTAGGAACAAAACTAGAAATATATACACACACAAATATATATTTACATTTTTATTGAAATATATATATATATATATATATATAAAAAAAAAAAAAAATATATATATATATATATATATATATATATATATATATATATATATATATATATATATATATATATATATATATATATATATATATATATATATATATATATATATATATATATATATATATGTAAGTGCTGTTAAATCGCTGAATCGCATCTAACAACTTTGTAAATTTAAATATATATATATAGAATTTTTTTAAACATATATAATGTATTAAATATTTTAGACCCAAGCGTAAAATACTAGTAAAAATACTTATATTTAGTATATTTTTTAAAGTTACATTTATACATAATTGAATGTAGTGCAGCACAGCTACAGAAATCTTTCGCATTATTACCGATCACACGGATTATTCCTGTAGAAATCATGTATTATGACTGGCAAAATTCTCTAAACAATGATTGATTTGAGCGCAGATGTTAGGAGACGCGTACAATATTCGGTTTCATTTGCCTCAGTGAATATAACTCGTGCACTGCATTCAAAGCCTTCTGAGGTCACATGACTGATTTACACGAGGAACACACACAAATTTAAGACGTTAATCACGGCAAATCTCTCTCGAACACATTCAGTCAAGGCGAAGAACCGTTCACAGTGGGACACGGTATGAAAAGTGCACAGAAAAGCATCATGTGACTTAAAAAGGCTTGGAATGTAATGCACGAGTGACGTTATATGATATATTTTAAATGAACACGCCACTATTTTGCTCATTTTCCGTCTCCTCTAGAGTTAAACAGTTGAGTTTGACCGTTTTCGAATCCATTCAGCCGATCTCCGGGTCTGGCACTTTTAGCATAGCTTAGCATAAATCATTGAATCTGATTAGACCGTTAGCATCTCGCTCAAAAATGACCAAAAAGTTTCGATATTTTTACTATTTATAACTCGACTCTTCTGTAGTTACATCGTGTACTAAGACCGACGAAAAATGAAAGTTTGTGATTTTCTAGGCCGATATGGCAGGAACTATACTCTCATTCCTGCGTAACGATCTAGAGCTGTGAGCCGCCCCATGAGTGCAGCGGCGCAATGATATTACACAGCGCCTGAAAATAGGCTAACTTCAGTCAACGTGACAACCGGCTCACACAGAGAGCGCTGGGACTATTTTCAAGTGTTAAGTTGGAAGTTACATAGTTGGGGACTATTTTCAGCCGCTGTGTAATATCATTGCGCCGCTGCACTCATGGGGCGGCTCACAGCTCTTGATTATTACGCAGGAATGAGAGTATAGTTCCTAGAAAATCACAACTTCTCATTTTCCGTCGGTCTTAGTACACGATGGAACTACAGAAGAGTCAAGTTTAAAATATTGAAACTCATTTTTGAGTGAGATGCTAACGGTCTAATCAGATTCAATGACCTATGCTAAGCTATGCTAAAAGTGCCAGACCCGGAGATCGGTTTAACTCTAGAGGAGACGGAAAATGAGCCTAGTTCCACGATCAGTGGAGAAATCTTCATGGAAGAAGGTCAGATGAGTTTGGAACAACATGAGGTTGAGCAATGGAGCGATTCCTTTAAAGGGTTAATTCACCCAAAAATGAAAATTCTGTCATTAATTACTGACCCTCATGTCGTTGGACACCCGTCAGACCTCCGTTCATCTTCAGAACAGAAATGAAGATATTTTAGTGTAAATCTGATGCTCTGAAAGGCCTCCATTGGCTCAATGCACTTTACACTCTCAAGACCCTTAAAAGACACTAAAGACGTCGTTACAAAGTCCATCTCACTACAGTGGTTCTACAATAACTTTATGAATCGGCGAGAATAGTTTTTGTGCGCAAAAAAACCCTAAATAACGACTTATATAGTGATGACGATTTCAAAACACGGCCTCATGAAGCTTCGAAGCGTTATGAATCAGTGAGTCGATTCAGCAGTTTGAATCGCCAAATTTCAGCAGTTTGTCGGTTTGACACGCGATCCGAATCATGATTCGACTCACTGATTCATAACGCTTCGAAGCTTCATGAGGCCGTGTTTTGAAATCGTCATCACTATATAAGTCGTTATTTAGGGTTTTTTTGCGCACAAAAACTATTGTCGCCGATTCATAAAGTTATTGTAGAACCACTGTAGTGAGATGGACTTTGTAACGACGTCTTTAGTGTCTTTTAAGGGTCTTGAGAGTGTAAAGTGCATTGAGCCAATGGAGGCCTTCCAGAGCATCAGATTTACACTAAATATCTTCATTTGTGTCTGAAGATGGACGGAGGTCTGACGGGTGTCCAACGACATGAGGGTCAGTAATTAATGACAGAATTTTCATTTTTGGGTGAACTAACCCTTTAAAGAAAAGCAGATAATCCCGTCCCATCCGTGGCGTTCGGCCGATGTCTCCCACAACACAAAGACAGATAATAAGCAGGCAGAGGACCAGAACACAAAAGGCCGATGTTGTTTTGCAAAAGTGATTTGACTCACATTAGGGTTTCGGTGGCTGGCTCGTCTCCAGCGATCTCTTTAAAATACGGCCCGGCCTGGCGTGTTTACATCTCGCTGTAATGAAATCAGGGCCAGAGACTGAGCCGAGCCACAAATGGACTGTTTGATCAGAGTAAATAATGTTACATGTGACCTCTTTAAACCCGCTGAGCTAAAGGTCAGGACGGCCGCTCTGGACGCTGGGATGTAAAAGCGCTTCGGACCCCCGTCGTCTAAGACCAATTATGTCAGATCGGCTTTGTCTTCTCTACCCGACTTGAAATAAACTTCTCAACGGGATCAATCCCTGAGAACTGTAGAGCAATCTGGGCCCTGGGCTGCACACACACACACACACACACACACACACAGAAAACACGATGCCTGCGTTTACTGAACAAATCCACCCATTCCTGAAGGATGGAGGCCGAGGAGGTCAGGATATATTTCATCAGCCGCTCCGCTTTAATCATGACAAACGTGTGTGTGTGTGTGTGTGTGCATCGGGGACGCGAGCGAGAACACACTCCTCCGTCCTGATGGATGACGGTCTGCTAAGTGCACATGTCCGGCGCGTGTAACGAACGTCCATGGATTCCTCGAAAGAAAACATTCAAGATAAGAGTTCAAACGTCTGCTGAAACTCATCCTCCGTCCCGCGGTGTCGTCGCTCCTGTGAGACGGCTCGACTTGTTTTGTTGTTACTGAACCAAAGCTCTCTACAGACTTTATTTTTGTACAATATTCATTTTATAACTTTTTACAAAATAAATCTCGTTTCTATCATGCTTTTGTGTGCGTTCATGAATACACCGTCAATTCTTGAGGTTAAAAAAGAAAAACATGGGTAATATATTTAACTAAAGGTTCCCTTTTGACCAGTAAATATATCAATTACACTGAATTAAATGATTAAAAATAAAATATATGTTGTGTAAACAAACAAAAAAAATATATATAGTTTATGTACAATAAATAATAATTATAATTAATAATATATAATTATATTTAAATATAAAATATATGTTGTGTAAGCAAAAAATATATGTATTGTTTATATACAATAAATAATACAATTATTAATAATTATAATTAATAATATATAATAATATTTAAATATATAAATATATGTTATGCAAGTTAAATATATATCTATTTATATATATATTTATGCATTTGGCAGACGCTTTTATAAAAATAAATCTCGTTTCTATCATGCTTTTGTGTGCGTTCATGAATACACCGTCAATTCTTGAGGTTAAAAAAGAAAAACATGGGTAATATATTTAACTAAAGGTTCCCTTTTGACCAGGAAATATATACATTATACTGAATTAAATGATTAAAAATAAAAATACAACTAATTGTATATCTTTTTTTACATTCTGTGCAGTATGTAGATATATTAAACGCAAAAATATGTAATATAAATATTTAAAATTCAAAATAATTTTGCTAAGATCTAAAACATTTTATATTTTTTATGTAGCAAATAAAAAATTATATATATATATATATATATAGTTTAAATACAATAAATAATAATAATAGTAAATAATTATAATTAATAATAATATTTAAATATAAAATAAATGTTGTGTAAGCAAATATATACATATTATATATATTGTTTATAAACAATAAATTATAATACAATTATTAATAATTATAATTAATAATATATAATAATATATAAATATATGCTGTGTAAGAATATTATATATATAAAAAAATATTATATATATATTGTTTATATACAATAAATAATAATACAATTATTAATAATTATAATTAATAATATATATATAATATTTAAATAAAAAATATATGTTGTGTAAGCAAAAAAATTATATATATGATTTATGTACAATAAATAATAATAATAATTAATAATATTTAAATATAAAATATATGTTGTGTAAACAAAAAAAATTATATATTGTTTATATACAATAAATAATAATACCATTATTAATAATTATAATTAATAATATAATAATATTTAAATATAAAATATGTTGCGTAAACAAAAAAAATTATATATTGTTTATATACAATAAATAATAATACCATTATTAATAATTATAATTAATAATATAATAATATTTAAATATAAAATATGTTGTGTAAACAAAAACAAAACAATATATATATATATATATATATATATATATATATATATATATATATATATATATATATATATATATATATATATACAGTTTATGTACAATAAATAATAATAATACAATTAATAATATATAATTATATTTAAATATAAAATATATAAATATATGTTGTGTAAGCAAAAAAATATTATATGTATTGTTTATATACAATAAATAATAATACAATTTGGGATGATCCGTTGACTCTCAGCTGAAGATGGGACGGGTCGGAGCGGTTTGGAGAGCCGGGATCTTCCCGCTCGGCTCTAATGCATTCCTGAACGGCGGCCCAGGATTCTATGGTAAACAAAAGCTGGTTGTAAAGCCAGGCCGAGCTGTAAATCTGGGCACTCTGTGGAAACTTTCCATGGGGTTGAAGAAGCGCAGCGGGTCTGTGTCACTGACCGTTCCTGACCACACCAGATCCAGACCTCAGATCCAGACCTGCAGGAACATCCTCAGACCTCTTCAGCTGCTCCTGACCACATCAGATCCAGACCTCAGATCCAGACCTGCAGGAACATCCTCAGACCTCTTCAGCTGCTCCTGACCACATCAGATCCAGACCTCAGATCCAGACCTGCAGGAACATCCTCAGACCTCTTCAGCTGCTCCTGACCACATCAGATCCAGACCTCAGATCCAGACCTGCAGGAACATCCTCAGACCTCTTCAGCTGCTCCAGCAGAGAAAACATAACAAAAACATGCGGACAGACCTAATACTCCTGACCTGACCACGGTATGAGACTGACCTGAGCTGGACGATGACATCACTGTGTTCTCCAGAGCGGCTGTACAGATAAATGAACTACATTCGTCACTCTTTCACAACTTAATTTATAAACTCTGAACTTACTTAAGCTGAACCATGACAGTTCCTTCTAGAGCTGCTGTACAGCCGTTATCACTGTAAAGCCACACTGAAGACGGATAGATGGGTGGATGAATGGATGGATAGATGGACAGAAGACAGATAGATAGATGGGTGGATGAATGGATGGATAGATGGACAGAAGACAGATAGATAGATGGGTGGATGAATGGATGGATAGATGGACAGAAGACAGATAGATAGATGGGTGGATGAATGGATGGATAGATGGACAGAAGACAGATAGATAGATGGGTGGATGAATGGATGGATAGATGGACAGAAGACAGATAGATAGATGGGTGGATGAATGGATGGATAGATGGACAGAAGACAGATAGATAGATGGGTGGATGAATGGATGGATAGATGGACAGAAGACAGATAGATAGATGGGTGGATGAATGGATGGATAGATGGACAGAAGACAGATAGATAGATGGGTGGATGAATGGATGGATAGATGGATAGAAGACAGATAGATAGATGGGTGGATGAATGGATGGATAGATGGACAGAAGACAGATAGATAGATGGGTGGATGAATGGATGGATAGATGGACAGAAGACAGATAGATAGATGGGTGGATGAATGGATGGATAGATGGACAGAAGACAGATAGATAGATGGGTGGATGAATGGATGGATAGATGGACAGAAGACAGATAGATAGATGGGTGGATGAATGGATGGATAGATGGACAGAAGACAGATAGATAGATGGGTGGATGAATGGATGGATAGATGGACAGAAGACAGATAGATAGATGGGTGGATGAATGGATGGATAGATGGACAGAAGACAGATAGATAGATGGGTGGATGAATGGATGGATAGATGGACAGAAGACAGATAGATAGATGGATGGATGAATGGATGGATAGATGGACAGAAGACAGATAGATAGATGGATGGATGAATGGATGGATAGATGGACAGAAGACAGATAGATAGATGGGTGGATGAATGGATGGATAGATGGACAGAAGACAGATAGATAGATGGATGGATGATAGATGGACAGAAGACGGATGGATAGATGGGTAGATGAATGAATGATAGTTGGCAGAAGACGGATAGATCGATGGATGGATGGATGATAGATGGACAGAAGACAGATAGATGGATGGATGATAGATGGACAGAAGATGGATGGATAGATGGATGGATGAATGGATGGATGGATGATAGATGGACAGAAGACGAATAGATGGATGGACAGACGGATGGATGGATGATAGATGGCCAGAAGACGAATAGATAGATGAATGGATGGGTGATAGATGGACAGAAGACGAATAGATAGATGAATGGATGGATGATAGATGGAAAGAAGGATAGATGGATGGACAGACGGATGGATGGATGATAGATGGACAGAAGATGGATAGATGGATGGATGATAGATGGATAGAAGACGGATAGATAATAATAGATGGATGAATAGATGGATGGATAGATAGATGGACAGAAGATGAATAGATGGATGATAGATGGACAGAAGACGGATAAATGGATGGACAGACAGATGGATAATAGATGGACAGAAGACGGATAGACGGATGGACAGACAGATGGATGATAGATGGACAGAAGACGGATAGATGGATGGACAGACAGATGGATGATAGATGGACAGACAGATGGATGGATGATAGATGGAGAGAAGACGAATAGATGGATGGACAGACAGATGGATGATAGATGGATAGAAGACGGATAGATAATAATAGATGGATGAATAGATGGATGGATAGATAGATGGACAGAAGATGAATAGATGGATGATAGATGGACAGAAGACGGATAAATGGATGGACAGACAGATGGATAATAGATGGACAGAAGACGGATAGACGGATGGACAGACAGATGGATGATAGATGGACAGAAGACGGATAGATGGATGGACAGACAGATGGATGATAGATGGACAGACAGATGGATGGATGATAGATGGAGAGAAGACGAATAGATGGATGAATGGATGGCTGATAGATAGACAGAAGACGAATAGATTGACGAATAGATGGATGATAGATGGACAGAAGACGGATAAATGGATGGACAGACAGATGGATAATAGATGGACAGAAGACGGATAGACGGATGGACAGACAGATGGATGATAGATGGAGAGAAGACGAATAGATGGATGAATGGATGGATGATAGATAGACAGAAGACGAATAGATTGACGAATATATGGATGATAGATGGACAGAAGACGGATAGATGGAAGGACAGACTGGATGGATGATAGATGGACAGAAGACAAATAGATAGATGAATGGATGGATGATAGATAGACAGAAGAAGAATAGATAGACGAATAGATGGATGATAGATGGACAGAAGACGGATGGATGATTGATAGATGAATAGATGGATGGATGATAGATGGACAGAAGATGGATAGATGAATAATAGATAGATGAATAGATGGATAGATGACAGAAGGCGGATAGATGGATGGATGGATGATAGATGGACAGAAGACGGATGGATGGATGGGTAGATGAATGAGTGATAGTTGGCAGAAGAGGGATAGATCGATGGACGGATGGATAGATGGATGATAGATGGATAGATGGACAGAAGACAGATAGATGGATGGATGGATGAATGGATGGATGATAGATGGACAGAAGACGGATGGACGGATGATTGATAGATGAATAGATGGATGGATGATACAGGGAGTGCAGAATTATTAGGCACGTTGATTTTCTGATCATATTTTTTTTCCAGGCACATTTGACCAATTCCAAACCACAGTAATCCTAATAACTACTATTGATTTAGTATTTAATAATGTATAAGTGAAATATAATTGTTCATGAAGGCTGGAAATGAAAATCACCTTATATTCAGGTGTGCAGAATTATTAGGCATGTTTTCTTTTACAGATAAATTGAGCCAAAAAAGAGATTTAACTCAGACTGAAAAGTCAAAAAGTATTAAATGCCCATGAGAAGGATGCAATACTAATGCAATACTAGACATTGCAGTTAAGGCATGACCATTGGACAGTGAAATGCTCGTTGGGTCAGCAGGGTCAGACAAAAACATGTGGCGGAGAAAAGACACCTGTTAACCGCAAAAGAATGAAGAATTAAGGTGAAGAATTAAGGGTGAAACCATCAGGAACCCTTTAGTCTCCAGCGCCACCATTTTCCAGAGCTGAACCTACCTGGAGTCTCCAGAAGTGAAGGTGTCAGGATCTCAGAGACTTCAGTTAGGTAAAGAATCCTAAAAAATGACCCCCACTAGATAAGAGTCACAAGCTGAAGTGTTGTAAAATACATGAAGAAGGTTTTTTTATAGGCTTTATGGACAGATAGGTTGAGAGTGACTCTTGAAGGACCAGCACCACATCCTCTAGTACCACTGTTTGAAGAATTCATCTTCTAGAATCTGGCAGTACGTTTTGGGAGTTCATTTTAGTCCATCCTGAAGTCCGTTTTGCAGAGATGGACTAAAATGAACTCCCAAAACGAACTGCCAGATTCTGGAAGATGAATTCTTCAAACAGTGGTACTAGAGGATGTGGTGCTGGTCCTTCAAGAGTCACTCTCAACCTATCTGTCCATAAAGCCTATAAAAAAACCTTCTTCATGTATTTTCCAACACTTCAGCTTGTGATTCTGATCTAGTGGGGGTCATTTTTTAGGATTCTTTACCTAACTGAAGTCTCTGAGATCCTGACACCTGCACTTCTGGAGACTCCAGGTAGGTGCAGCTCTGGAAAATGGTGGCGCTGGAGACTAAAGGGTTCCTGATGGTTTCACCCTTAATTCTTCACCTAAATTCTTCATTCTTTTGCGGTTAACAGGTGTCTTTTCTCCGCCACATGTTTTTGTCTGACCCTGCTGACCCAACGAGCATTTCACTGTCCAATGGTCATGCCTTAACTGCAATGTCTAGTATTGCATTAGTATTGCATCCTTCTCATGGGCATTTAATACTTTTTGACTTTTCAGTCTGAGTTAAATCTCTTTTTTGGCTCAATTTATCTGTAAAAGAAAACATGCCTAATAATTCTGCACACCTGAATATAAGGTGATTTTCATTTCCAGCCTTCATGAACAATTATATTTCACTTATACATTATTAAATACTAAATCAATAGTAGTTATTAGGATTACTGTGGTTTGGAATTGGTCAAATGTGCCTGGAAAAAAAATATGATCAGAAAATCAACGTGCCTAATAATTCTGCACTCCCTGTAGATGGATAGATAGACAGAAGACAGATAGATGAATAATAGATAGATGAATAGATGGACAGATGACAGAAGGCGGATAGATGGATGGATAGATGGATGATAGATGGACAGAAGACGGATGGATGAATAATAGATAGATTAATAGATGGATAGATGACAGAAGGCGGATACGCGGATGGATGGATGGATGGATGGATGGATGGGTAGATGAATGAATGATAGTTGGCAGAAGACGGATAGATCGATGGATGGATGGATAGATAGATGTAGATGGATAGATGGACAGAAGACAGATAGATGGATGGATGGATAGATGGATATAGATGAATAGATGGACAGATGACAGAAGGCGGACAGATGGATGGATGGATGGATAGATGGATATAGATGAATAGATGGACAGATGACAGATAGATGAATAATAGATAGATGAATAGATGGACAGATGACAGAAGGCGGATAGATGGATGGATAGATGGATGATAGATGGACAGAAGACGGATGGATGAATAATAGATAGATTAATAGATGGATAGATGACAGAAGGCGGATACGCGGATGGATGGATGGATGGATGGATGGATGGGTAGATGAATGAATGATAGTTGGCAGAAGACGGATAGATCGATGGATGGATGGATAGATAGATGTAGATGGATAGATGGACAGAAGACAGATAGATGGATGGATGGATAGATGGATATAGATGAATAGATGGACAGATGACAGAAGGCGGACAGATGGATGGATGGATGGATAGATGGATATAGATGAATAGATGGACAGATGACAGAAGGCGGACAGATGGATGGATGGATGGATGGATGGATAGATGGATGATAGATGGACAGAAGACGGATAGATGAATAATAGATAGATTAATAGATGGATAGATGACAGAAGGCGGATAGATGATAGATGGACAGAAGGCGGATAGATGGATGGGTGGGTAGATGAATGAATGATAGTTGGCAGAAGACAGATAGATGGATGGATGGATAGATAGATGATAGATGGACAGAAGACAGATAGATGGATGAATGGATGGATGATAGATGGACAGAAGACGGATAGATGGATGATAGATGGACAGAAGACGGATGGATGGATGATTAATAGATGAATAGATGGATGGATGATAGATGGATAGATGGCCAGAAGACAGATGAATAATAGATAGATGAATAGATGGATAGATGACAGAAGGCGGATAGATGGATGGATGGATGAATGATAGTTGGCAGAAGATGGATAGATCGATGGATGGATGGATGATAGATGGACAGAAGACGGATGGATGGGTGGATGGATGAATGGTAGTTGGCAGAAGACGGATGGATGGATTGTATATAGGTAGATAGATAGATAGATAGATAGATAGATAGATAGATAGATAGATAGATAGATAGATAGATAGATAGATGATGGATGGATAGATGGACAGAAGACGGATGGACGGACAGAAGATTGATGGATGGATGGGCAGAAGATGGATGGATAGATGGATGGATAGAAGATAATTGGATAGATGGATGGACAGAAGATGGATGGATGGACAGAAGATGGATGGATAGATGGATGGACAGAAGATGAATGGATAGATGGATGGACAGAAGATGGATGGACAGAAGATGAATGGATAGATGGATGGACAGAAGATGGATGGATAGATGGATGGACAGAAGATGAATGGATAGATGGATGGACAGAAGATGGATGGATAGATGGATGACAGAAGATGGATGGATAGATGGATGGACAGAAGATGAATGGATAGATGGATGGACAGAAGATGGAATGATAGATGGATGGACAGAAGATGGATGGATAGATGGATGGACAGAAGATGAATGGATAGATGGATGGACAGAAGATGGATGGATAGATGGATGGACAGAAGATGGATGGATAGATGGATGGACAGAAGATGAATGGATAGATGGATGGACAGAAGATGGAATGATAGATGGATGGACAGAAGATGAATGGATAGATGGATGGACAGAAGATGGAATGATAGATGGATGGACAGAAGATGGATGGATAGATGGATGGACAGAAGATGAATGGATAGATGGATGGACAGAAGATGGAATGATAGATGGATGGATAGAAGATGAATGGATAGATGGATGGACAGAAGATGGATGGATAGATGGATGGACAGAAGATGAATGGATAGATGGATGGACAGAAGATGGAATGATAGATGGATGGACAGAAGATGAATGGATAGATGGATGGACAGAAGATGAATGGATAGATGGATGGACAGAAGATGGAATGATAGATGGATGGACAGAAGATGAATGGATAGATGGATGGACAGAAGATGGAATGATAGATGGATGGACAGAAGATGAATGGATAGATGGATGGACAGAAGATGGAATGATAGATGGATGGATAGAAGATGAATGGATAGATGGATGGACAGAAGATGGATGGATAGATGGATGGACAGAAGATGGATGGATAGATGGATGGACAGAAGATGAATGGATAGATGGATGGACAGAAGATGGAATGATAGATGGATGGACAGAAGATGAATGGATAGATGGATGGACAGAAGATGGAATGATAGATGGATGGACAGAAGATGAATGGATAGATGGATGGACAGAAGATGAATGGATAGATGGATGGACAGAAGATGGAATGATAGATGGATGGACAGAAGATGGATGGATAGATGGATGGACAGAAGATGGAATGATAGATGGATGGACAGAAGATGGATGGATAGATGGATGGACAGAAGATGAATGGATAGATGGATGGACAGAAGATGGAATGATAGATGGATGGACAGAAGATGGATGGACAGAAGATGGAATGATAGATGGATGGACAGAAGATGAATGGATAGATGGATGGACAGAAGATGGAATGATAGATGGATGGACAGAAGATGAATGGATAGATGGATGGACAGAAGATGGATGGATAGATGGATGGACAGAAGATGGATGGATAGATGGATGGACAGAAGATGAATGGATAGATGGATGGACAGAAGATGGAATGATAGATGGATGGATAGAAGATGAATGGATAGATGGATGGACAGAAGATGGATGGATAGATGGATGGACAGAAGATGGATGAATAGATGGATGGACAGAAGATGGAATGATAGATGGATGGATAGAAGATGAATGGATAGATGGATGGACAGAAGATGGAATGATAGATGGATGGACAGAAGATGAATGGATAGATGGATGGACAGAAGATGGAATGATAGATGGATGGATAGAAGATGAATGGATAGATGGATGGACAGAAGATGGATGGATAGATGGATGGACAGAAGATGGATGAATAGATGGATGGACAGAAGATGGAATGATAGATGGATGGATAGAAGATGAATGGATAGATGGATGGACAGAAGATGGAATGATAGATGGATGGATAGAAGATGAATGGATAGATGGATGGACAGAAGATGGATGGATAGATGGATGGACAGAAGATGGATGGATAGATGGATGGACAGAAGATGAATGGATAGATGGATGGACAGAAGATGAATGGATAGATGGATGGACAGAAGATGGAATGATAGATGGATGGATAGAAGATGAATGGATAGATGGATGGACAGAAGATGGATGGATAGATGGATGGACAGAAGATGGATGGATAGATGGATGGACAGAAGATGAATGGATAGATGGATGGACAGAAGATGGAATGATAGATGGATGGACAGAAGATGAATGGATAGATGGATGGACAGAAGATGGAATGATAGATGGATGGACAGAAGATGAATGGATAGATGGATGGACAGAAGATGAATGGATAGATGGATGGACAGAAGATGGAATGATAGATGGATGGACAGAAGATGGATGGATAGATGGATGGACAGAAGATGAATGGATAGATGGATGGACAGAAGATGGAATGATAGATGGATGGACAGAAGATGGATGGATAGATGGATGGACAGAAGATGAATGGATAGATGGATGGACAGAAGATGGAATGATAGATGGATGGACAGAAGATGAATGGATAGATGGATGGACAGAAGATGGAATGATAGATGGATGGACAGAAGATGAATGGATAGATGGATGGACAGAAGATGGATGGATAGATGGATGGACAGAAGATGGATGGATAGATGGATGGACAGAAGATGAATGGATAGATGGATGGACAGAAGATGGAATGATAGATGGATGGATAGAAGATGAATGGATAGATGGATGGACAGAAGATGGATGGATAGATGGATGGACAGAAGATGGATGAATAGATGGATGGACAGAAGATGGAATGATAGATGGATGGATAGAAGATGAATGGATAGATGGATGGACAGAAGATGGAATGATAGATGGATGGACAGAAGATGAATGGATAGATGGATGGACAGAAGATGGAATGATAGATGGATGGATAGAAGATGAATGGATAGATGGATGGACAGAAGATGGATGGATAGATGGATGGACAGAAGATGGATGAATAGATGGATGGACAGAAGATGGAATGATAGATGGATGGATAGAAGATGAATGGATAGATGGATGGACAGAAGATGGAATGATAGATGGATGGATAGAAGATGAATGGATAGATGGATGGACAGAAGATGGATGGATAGATGGATGGACAGAAGATGGATGGATAGATGGATGGACAGAAGATGAATGGATAGATGGATGGACAGAAGATGAATGGATAGATGGATGGACAGAAGATGGAATGATAGATGGATGGATAGAAGATGAATGGATAGATGGATGGACAGAAGATGGATGGATAGATGGATGGACAGAAGATGGATGAATAGATGGATGGACAGAAGATGGATGGATAGATGGATGGACAGAAGATGAATGGATAGATGGATGGACAGAAGATGGATGAATAGATGGATGGACAAAAGATGGATGAATAGATGGATGGACAGAAGATGGATGAATAGATGGATGGACAGAAGATGAATGGATAGATGGATGGACAGAAGATGGATGGATAGATGGATGGACAGAAGATGGATGGATAGATGGATGGACAGAAGATGGATGAATAGATGGATGGACAGAAGATGGATGAATAGATGGATGGACAGAAGATGGATGGATGGATGGACGGACAGAAGATGGATGGATAGATGGATGGACAGAAGATGAATGGATAGATGGATGGACAGAAGATTAATGGATAGATGGATGGACAGAAGATGAATGGATAGATGGATGGACAGAAGATGGATGGATAGATGGATGGACAGAAGATGGATGGATAGATGGATGGACAGAAGATGAATGGATAGATGGATGGACAGAAGATGGATGGATAGATGGATGGACAGAAGATGAATGATAGATGGATGGACAGAAGATGAATGGATAGATGGATGGACAGAAGATGAATGATAGATGGATGGACAGAAGATGAATGGATAGATGGATGGACAGAAGATGGATGGATAGATGGATGGACAGACAGACAGACAGAAGATGGACAGATGTGTGATGAACTGTGATACTCTACTCTTCTCCTCTTGGGTCAGACGCTGTTACTCCTACAGAGTCACGTGACCCTCAGAGACACTTCATCCGCGACTCCGAGCACAACGAGCCGCAGATCAGTCTATGCCGCAGATACACGATCCACCGACACGCCCCATCCCTCAAACTAAAGCAGGAGATGAGCGCACGGTGACATCACCCCATCCCGCATTCCCGCGCTGGAGCGCCGGCTGACATCAGCCCTCAGAATAGGCCGCGGCGCCGGGGCCGCTGGGATACTTCCCTCCTCATCACCGGCTTCAGGACTTCATCGCTCCGATCAGCGGAGGATTTGCTTTCGAGGGTTTTGCGCTCCATCCCAGCTGCTCTTCGGGACAGATATCCGGAGGATTATTTCTGGGATATGCTTTGGTTATTATTCCCGAGGCTGATGGGAATCATCCAATAGCGTGGCAGAAAGAGCGGGAAATCCCTCGACGCGTCCATCCGTCCAGGCTTAAAGCGAAGGAAAAGCGCAGTGCATTAGTGGCGCTGGGAAAGCGATAGAGTTTCAGGATCTCGGCTCGTGTTGTAAAAGCGTCCTGAAGGTTAGCCAGAGGACACATTCCCGCATTCCCTCATTCCAATCGGTTGTAATGAGCAGAGACACATAATCCCGCTCGTTCTTCAGCAGTGCCATCATCTTCTTCATCAGCGGACGCTTATAGATCAACACTTATGCAACTCGTCTAAAAGTAGATGTTTACAGTCAAAGCAGTTCAGTTACACACACACACACACACACTTAAAACGACACACTCAGCATAAACAATATGGCCTAATTATTCACTTCCAGCGTTTCTTTTGCATTTTCATATTTTCTCACAAAACCTGTCAAGAATATATTTCACTCCTAAATCAAAATATATATCTTTTATATCTATACAAAATATTTAAAACATTTATATTAATAAAAAATAATATCCTGACTTTTTTGACAATTAAGCATTTTATTAAAATTAATATATCTTATGTATGTGTTTGTCTAATATATATATATATATGAGAATTTAATTAAAAGAAAATGCCACAATGCAAATATATATATATACATACACAGGTGCTGGTCATATAATTAGAATAGCATCAAAAAGTTGATTTATTTCACTAATTCCTTTCAAAAAGTGAAACTTGCATATTATATTCATTCATTACACACAGACTGATATATTTCAAACGTTTAATTCTTTTAATTTTGATGATTATAACAGACAACTAAGGAAAATCCCAAATTCAGTATCTCAGAAAATTAGAATATTGTGAAAAGGTTGAATATTGAAGACACCTGGTGCCACACTCTAACCAGCTGATGAACTGAAAAACACCTGCAAAGGCCTTTAAATGGTGTCTCAGTCTAGTTCTGTAGGCGACACAATCATGGGGAAGCTGTCCAAAAGACGACCATTGACTCCTTGCACAAGGAGGGCAAGACACAAAAGGTCATTGCAAAAATGGCTGGCTGTTCACAGAGCTCTGTGTCCAAGCACATTAATAGAGAGGTGAAGGGAAGGAAAAGATGTGGTAGAAAAAAAGTGTACAAGCAATAAGGATAACCGCACACTGGAGAGGATTGTGAAACAAAACCCATTAAAAAATGTGGGGCAGATTCACAAAGAGTGGACTGGAGCTGGAGTCAGTGCTTCAAGAACCACTACACACAGACGTATGACAGACATGGGTTTCAGCTGTCGCACTCTTGAACAACAGACAGCGTCAGAAGCGTCTCGCCTGGGCTAAAGACGAAATGGAAAAAAAGTGGTCCAAAGTTATGTTCTCTGATGAAAGTAAATTTTGCATTTCCTTTGGAAATCAGGGTCCCAGAGTCTGGAGGAAGAGAGGAGGCACACAATCCACATTTCTTGAGGTCCAGTGTAAAGTTTCCACAGTCAGTGATGGTTTGGGGTGCCATGTCATCTGCTGGTGTTGGTCCACTGTGTTTTCTGAGGTCTAAGGTCAACGCAGCCGTATACCAGGAAGTTTTAGAGCACTTGATGCTTCCTGCTGCTGACCAACTTTATGGAGATGCAGATTTCATTTTCCAATAGGACTTGGCACCTGCACACAGAGCCAAAGCAACCAGTGCCTGGTTTAAGGACCATGGTATCCCTGTTCTTAAAGGGTTAGTTCACCCAAAAATGAAAATTCTGTCATTAATTCCTCACCCTCATGTCGTTCGACACCCGTCAGACCTCCGTTCATATTCGGAACACAAATGAAGATATTTTAGTGTAAAGCTGATGCTGAGAAAGGCTTCAGATTGGCCTCCATTGGCATTCAGTACATTTACACTCACAAGACCCATAAAAGGCACTTAAAAAGTTGTTACAAAGTCCATCTCACCACAGCGGCTCTACAATAATTTTACGATGCGACGACAATAGTTTTTGTGCGCAAAAAAATAAAATAAAAATAACACCTTTATCCAACTTGTTCTTGTCTTCCGTGTGTGTCTCCACGACGCATGCGCGAGAATATGACGCAGATCCGGCGTTCGGACACATGACCCAGAAGAGATTTGTTTACCAGCAGAGGAAGACGCGCGTGTCTCAGCTGTTGAATTCTACATTGATCGTGCTTTAGGTCTCGGTGTAGTTCTCAAAATGGGGCTAAAGTGAGCATTTCATGGATTCCCGAACCCCGGCGCTACGTCATATTCTCGCGCATGCGTCGTGGAGGACCAGTGGAGAACCGGCCACAGGGTCATGAAGGACCAGTGGAGAACCGGCCACAGGGTCATGAAGGACCAGTGGAGAACCGGCCACAGGGTCATGAAGGACCAGTGGAGAACCGGCCACAGGGTCATGAAGGACCAGTGGAGAACCGGCCACAGGGTCATGAAGGACCAGTGGAGAACCGGCCACAGGGTCATGGAGGACCAGTGGAGAACCGGCCACAGGGTCATGGAGGACCAGTGGAGAACCGGCCACAGGGTCATGGAGGACCAGTGGAGAACCAGCCACAGGGTCATGAAGGACCAGTGGAGAACCGGCCACAGGGTCATGGAGGACCAGTGGAGAACCGGCCACAGGGTCATGGAGGACCAGTGGAGAACCGGCCACAGGGTCATGAAGGACCAGTGGAGAACCGGCCACAGGGTCATGAAGGACCAGTGGAGAACCGGCCACAGGGTCATGAAGGACCAGTGGAGAACCGGCCACAGGGTCATGGAGGCCCAGTGGAGAACCGGCCACAGGGTCATGGAGGACCAGTGGAGAACCGGCCACAGGGTCATGGAGGACCAGTGGAGAACCGGCCACAGGGTCATGGAGGACCAGTGGAGAACCGGCCACAGGGTCATGAAGGACCAGTGGAGAACCGGCCACAGGGTCATGAAGGACCAGTGGAGAACCGGCCACAGGGTCATGGAGGACCAGTGGAGAACCGGCCACAGGGTCATGAAGGACCAGTGGAGAACCGGCCACAGGGTCATGGAGGACCAGTGGAGAACCGGCCACAGGGTCATGGAGGACCAGTGGAGAACCGGCCACAGGGTCATGAAGGACCAGTGGAGAACCGGCCACAGGGTCATGAAGGACCAGTGGAGAACCGGCCACAGGGTCATGGAGGACCAGTGGAGAACCGGCCACAGGGTCATGGAGGACCAGTGGAGAACCGGCCACAGGCTCATGGAGGACCAGTGGAGAACCGGCCACAGGCTCATGGAGGACCAGTGGAGAACCGGCCACAGGGTCATGAAGGACCAGTGGAGAACCGGCCACAGGGTCATGGAGGACCAGTGGAGAACCGGCCACAGGCTCATGGAGGACCAGTGGAGAACCGGCCACAGGGTCATGAAGGACCAGTGGAGAACCGGCCACAGGGTCATGGAGGACCAGTGGAGAACCGGCCACAGGGTCATGGAGGACCAGTGGAGAACCGGCCACAGGGCCATGAAGGACCAGTGGAGAACCGGCCACAGGGTCATGGAGGACCAGTGGAGAACCGGCCACAGGGTCATGAAGGACCCGTGGAGAACCGGCCACAGGGTCATGAAGGACCAGTGGAGAACCGGCCACAGGGTCATGGAGGACCAGTGGAGAACCGGCCACAGGGTCATGGAGGACCAGTGGAGAACCGGCCACAGGGTCATGGAGGACCAGTGGAGAACCGGCCACAGGGCCATGAAGGACCAGTGGAGAACCGGCCACAGGGCCATGAAGGACCAGTGGAGAACCGGCCACAGGGTCATGGAGGACCAGTGGAGAACCGGCCACAGGGCCATGAAGGACCAGTGGAGAACCGGCCACAGGGTCATGAAGGACCCGTGGAGAACCGGCCACAGGGTCATGAAGGACCAGTGGAGAACCGGCCACAGGGTCATGGAGGACCAGTGGAGAACCGGCCACAGGCTCATGGAGGACCAGTGGAGAACCGGCCACAGGCTCATGAAGGACCAGTGGAGAACCGGCCACAGGCTCATGGAGGACCAGTGGAGAACCGGCCACAGGCTCATGAAGGACCAGTGGAGAACCGGCCACAGGCTCATGGAGGACCAGTGGAGAACCGGCCACAGGGTCATGAAGGACCAGTGGAGAACCGGCCACAGGGTCATGGAGGACCAGTGGAGAGTATGCTGGTATTTCCTGGTGGCTGTCGCTCTTTCAGCAGATAATGCGGCGCCACAAAGCACAAATGCTTCAGTATTGGTTTGAGGCGTTGACTTGGCCTCCAAATTCCCCAGATCTCAATCCAATCGAGCATCTGTGGGATGTGCTGAACAAACAAGTCCGATCCATGGAGGCCCCACCTCGCAACTTACAGGACTTAAAGGATCTGCTGCTAACATCTTGGTGCCAGATCCCACACCTTCAGGGGTCTAGTGGAGTCCATGCCTCGACGGGTCATAATGTTATGCCTGATTGGTGTATATATATACATTTAGACTCACAGAAGCTGCACTGAATATGAATCTTCTCTCAGACACAAAGAGATCCTGAAGGGCTCGAGCTTTAATAACAAACGGAGTATCTAAAGATTTCTTTCAAATAAATATTTATAGAGCTCGTGACTCATGGGGGAAGACGAGGCGTCGTCGCTCGGCTCGCAGATTCAACGGAAAGGAATGTGATGGCGTGACGTCCTGTGTGTTTCCACGGCAGATCGTCACGCAAACATGTGATCTCACACTGCGATACGTCCCTCTACACAACACCAGTCTCGCCGCGTCACTCACGGCCCACCAAAACATAATAAATATACTACATTATTTAGCAACGGTTGAGCGAGAGTAAAACACACACATTTTTTGGTTTTCAAGCCGTAATAGCAAATATAGAGTGTGTGTGAGTGAGTGTGTGTGTATGTGTGTGTGAGTCAGTATGAGTGTGAGTTTGTGTAAGTGTATCTGTGAGTGTGTAAGTGAGTGTGTCAGTATGAGTGTGTTTGTGTGAGTGAGTGTGTATGTGTGTGAGTGAGTGTGTATGTGTGTGTGTGAGTTTGTGTAAGTGTGTCTGAGTGTGAGTTTGTGTAAGTGTGTGAGTGAGTGTGTGTGAGTGTAAGTGTGTCTGTGAGTTTGTCAGTATGAGTGTGTGAGAGTGTGTGTCAGTATGAGTGTGTGTGAGTGCGTGTATGAGTGTGTGTGAGTGTCAGTATGAGTGTGTGAGTGTAAGTGTGTGTGTGTGTGTGTGTGTATGTATGAGTGTGTCAGTATGAGAGGGTGAGTGTAAGTGAGTGAGTGTTTATGTGTCAGTATGTGTGTGTGAGTGATTGTGTGTATGAGTGTGTCAGTATGAGTGTGTCAGTATGAGTGTGTGTGAGTGTGTCAGTATGAGTGTGTGAGAGTGAGTGAGAGAGTGTGTGTGTGTGTGTGTGAGTGAGTGTGTGTGTGTGAGTGAGTCAGTACGAGTGTGTGTGTCAGTATGAGTGTGTGAGTGTGACTGAGTGAGAGAGTGTGTGTGTGTGTGAGAGAGTTAGAGAGTGAGTGTGTGTGTGTGTGTGTCAGTACGAGTGTGTGTGAGTGTGTCAGTATGAGTGTGTGTGAGAGAGTGAGTGTGTGTGAGTGTGTCAGTATAAGTGTGTGTGAGAGAGAGTGTGTGTGTGTGTCAGTATGAGTGTGTGTGAGAGAGTGAGTGTGTGTGTCAGTACGAGTGTGTGTGAGAGAGTGAGTGTGTGTGAGTGTCAGTATGAGTGTGTGTGAGAGAGTGAGTGTGTGTGTGTCAGTATGAGTGTGTGAGAGAGTGAGTGTGTGTGAGTGTGTCAGTATGAGTGTGTGAGTGTGAGTGAGTGAGTGTGTGTGAGTGTCAGTATGAGTGTGTGAGAGAGTGAGTGTGTGTGAGTGTGTCAGTATGAGTGTGTGAGTGTGTGTGTGTGTGTGTGTGTGAGAGTGAGAGAGTGAGTGTGTGTGAGTGAGAGAGAGTGTTTGTGTGTGTGTGTGTGTGTGTGAGAGAGAGAGAGAGAGTGTGTGTGTGTGTGTGTGTGTGTGTGTGTGTGTGTGTGTGTGTGTGTGTGTGTGTGTGTGTGTGTGTGTGTGTGTGTGTGTGTGTAAGTTGAGCGAATGTAAAACACACATTTTTGGTTTTCAACCCATAATAGCAAATAAAGAGTGTTTGTCAGCGTTTGGAGAAGTGTGTGCTCGGCCACACTGTGTGTTTATTTATAATCTAAAAGACAAAAATACAAGCAAAAAACAACAGATCGAAATAACACATCAGACATCAGAGAATCATCTGAGCAGAACTAAAGCATTCAAAGAGACACATTCCCTGCTCAAACACACTTAAAATGTTCTTTCCCACAGAAGGTCTGGAGAATCCCGGCTCCATCTCGGCTTCTCCAGTCTCTTCAGATCTTGCGCTTCTTCCATTCTGGCTGATCTTTGTCGGCCTCCTCTTCCTCTTCCTCCTCCTCGGCAAACAGCGGGTCTGGCTGAGTCCTGTCCAGGGAAGAAAACACGTCATGTGACACGTTCAGAATCACACACACACACACACACCGTTCACTGGACACGTGCATCTCTATGAGAACAGAATCATGACGGGAACCCGAGAGAGACAGAAGAGGATTAATCTAGTTCCCTTCTTTCATTCATCCACAGCACACTGATTAAAACACAACATCTGCTGTGTGTGTGTGTGAGTGTGTGAGAGTGTGCGCGAGTGTGAGTGTGTGTGTGAGTGAGAGTGAACGCGAGTGTGAGTGTGTGTGTGTGAGTGGGAGTGTGCGCGAGTGTGAGTGTGGGTGTGTGTGTGTGAGTGAGTGTGTGTGAAAGAGTGTGAGTGTGTGCGAGTGTGAGTATGCGGGTGTGTGTGTGTGAGAGTGAGAGAGTGTGTGAGTGAGTGTCAGTATGCGTGTGTGTGTGTGTGTGTCAGTATGAGTGTGTGAGTGTGTGTGTGAGAGTGTGAAAGAGAGCGTGTGTGAGTGAGTGTGTCAGTATGCGTGTGTGTGTGTGTGTGTCAATATGAGTGTGTGTGAGTGAGTGTGTGTCAGTATGAGTGTGTGTGTGTGTGTCAGTATGAGTGTGTGTGTCAGTATGAGTGTGTGTTAGTCTGTGTGTGAGTGTAAGTGTGAGTGTGTGTGTCAGTATGAGTGTGTCAGTATGAGTGAGTGTGTGTGTGTGTCAGTATGAGTGTGTGTCAGTATGAGTGTGTGTGTCAGTATGAGTGTGTGTTAGTCTGTGTGTGAGTGTAAGTGTGAGTGTGTGTGTCAGTATGAGTGTGTCAGTATGAGTGAGTGTGTGTGTGTGTGTCAGTATGAGTGTGTGTGAGTGTGTGTCAGTATGAGTGTGTGTGTGTGTGTCAGTATGAGTGTGTGTCAGTATTAGTGTGTGTTGGTCTGTGTGTGAGTGTAAGTGTGAGTGTGTGTGTCAGTATGAGTGTGTCAGTATGAGTGTGTGTGTGTGTCAGTATGAGTGTGTGTTAGTCTGTGTGTGTGTGTGTGAGTGTAAGTGTGAGTGTGTGTGTCAGTATGAGTGTGTGTGAGTGTGTGTCAGTATGAGTGTGTGTCAGTATGAGTGTGTGTGTGTGTCAGTATGAGTGTGTGTGTGTGTCAGTATTAGTGTGTGTTGGTCTGTGTGTGAGTGTAAGTGTGAGTGTGTGTGTCAGTATGAGTGTGTCAGTATGAGTGTGTGTGTGTGTCAGTATGAGTGTGTGTGAGTGTGTGTCAGTATGAGTGTGTGTGTGTGTGTGTGTCAGTATGAGTGTGTGTCAGTATGAGTGTGTGTGTCAGTATGAGTGTGTGTTAGTCTGTGTGTGAGTGTAAGTGTGAGTGTGTGTGTGTGTCAGTATGAGTGTGTCAGTATGAGTGAGTGTGTGTGTGTCAGTATGAGTGTGTGTGAGTGTGTGTCAGTATGAGTGTGTGTGTGTGTGTGTGTCAGTATGAGTGTGTGTCAGTATTAGTGTGTGTTGGTCTGTGTGTGAGTGTAAGTGTGAGTGTGTGTGTCAGTATGAGTGTGTCAGTATGAGTGTGTGTGTGTGTCAGTATGAGTGTGTGTTAGTCTGTGTGTGTGTGTGTGAGTGTAAGTGTGAGTGTGTGTGTCAGTATGAGTGTGTGTGAGTGTGTGTCAGTATGAGTGTGTGTCAGTATGAGTGTGTGTGTGTGTCAGTATGAGTGTGTGTGTGTGTCAGTATTAGTGTGTGTTAGTCTGTGTGTGTGTGTGTGAGTGTAAGTGTGAGTGTGTGTGTCAGTATGAGTGTGTCAGTATGAGTGTGTGTGTGAGTCAGGGCTGGACTGGTAATCTGGCATACCGGGCATTTTCCCGGTGGGCCGATGCACTTTGGGGCCGATACAAAGTTATTTATTTATTTAATTGTTTGCCACGGACTGGCCCATCATGCAGGCACAGCGGCCCATTGGTTTGTCTTCTGAATGGACAGGCCAAAGCGAGAGAGACCTTCCCTCCTCCACAGACTGTGTCCATATTAGGCGCTGTTTAAAAATTTGGGCGCATGAAACAGCAAAAGGCGAATATCCGCGCGACAGCGCTGCCGCCGACGAACGTGCGCTGCGTTTCTGCTGCTCTATGAAGTGATGAACCGGCTCTTTGTATAAAACAACATTCAGAGTCAATCGTGTGATATGAGAATATTAAAGGTTCTGTGGTGAATCAGCTGAAAACAGCCGCGACCATGTAAATACATCACGAGGTAAATTGGAAAACAGCAATACACACAACTACAAACTTGTCACTCTAGCACAACCAAATTCAATAGTTTATTATTATTTATTTATTTTCGAAACCATATACCTATGGTAATGAGGAGCATGATTTTACCTGTCACTACCATACAGTTAAATGAAAATGACCTACAGTTAAACTCAGTTAAAATGTCATTACACTGTAAAAAAAAAAAGGTTCTATGTGGCACCAAAAATGGTTCTTGGCTCGTAATCATAGGGGAACCTTTTTAGTGCTATATAGCACCAATTCTGGTTCTTCAGCGGTTCTTCACCTGTTCTTTGACTAAGGTGCTATAGCACCTCTGGAGAACCGCTGAAGAACCACTGAAGCACTAAAAATGGTTCCCCTATCATTACGAGCCAAGAACCATTTTTGGTGCCATATAGAACCTTTTTTTTTTGAGTGTAGGGTAATTAAATTATAATTCAACAAAACAGCTTTAAAGCCTGGATCGCATGCATTAAAGGGATAGTTCACCCAAAAATGAAAATTCTGTCATCATTTACTGACCCTCAAGTTGTTCCAAACCCGTATGAGTTTCTTTGTTCTGCTGAACACAAAAGAAGATATTTAGAAGAATGTTTGTAACCAAGCAGATAGAGCAACTATTGACTACCATAGTAGGGAAAAAAATACTATGGTAGCCAATAGTTGCTCTATCAGCTTTATTACAAACATTCTTCAAAATATCTACTTTTGTGTTCAGCAGAACAAAGAAAAAAGGTTTGGAACAACTTGAGGGTCAGTAAATGATGACAGAATTTTCATTTTTGGGTGAACTATCCCTTTAAGGACAAAGCTTTTTTCTCTGTGTTTTATGAACTTTTTAATAGATCTAATGAAATTTAACAAAATGTTATTTCAATGAGAACCTCATGAAAGATAGATATCATATCAGTGTGTTACATAAATTAGGTGTTAACTCTCGAACATTTTTTATTGTTTTTAAAGGGGTAGTTCAACCAAAACATGTGAACGTTTACTCACCCTAATGTCCTTCCAAACCTCAATGAATTTCTGTCTGTGTAACATAAAAGAAAATAATTTGAGTCTTTTTTTGTCCATACAATAGGCTATTCAATGGTATAGCCTATGGTTTGGTTGCCAACATTCTTCAAAATATCTTCTTTTATGTTTCACGGAAGAGAGAAAGTCATACAGGTTTGGAACGACATGAGAGTGAGTAAATTATGACAGATTTTAAAAGCAGTAAATTCACTTTAATGTATCCTAGCTCAAAATCAGTGGTTTACTGTCAAGTGCATTTCTGTGTGACAAAAGTGCAATATTACGTTTGTTATCTGCATTTGCAGTAAATTTGATAATATCCATCATTAGTTGTCCCTGTCCTAGATTTATTTATTTACTCCAATTTAAGGCCCTAACCCCAGTTAAAACATTCAAGAGGAACTCATGGGCCGGATGGGCTGGGTTTGCCAGGGCCGAATTTTAGCCCCAGTCCAGCCCTGGTGTGAGTGAGAGAGTGTGTGTGTGTCAGTATGAGTGTGTGTGAGTCTCTGTGCGTGTAAGTGTGAGTGTGTGTGTCAGTATGAGTGTGTGTGAGTCTGTGTGTGAGTGTAATTGTGAGTGTGTGAGTGTAATTGTGAGTGAGTGTGTGAGTGAGTGAGTGAGTGTATGTGTCAGTATGCGTGTGTGTATGTTAGTGTGTCAGTATGAGTGTGTGTGTGTGTGTGTGTGTCAATATGAGTGTGTGTCATTATGAGTGTGAGTGAGTGAGTGTGTGTCAGTATGAGTGTGTGTGTGTGTGTGTCAGTATGAGTGTGTGTGTGTGTGTGTCAGTATGAGTGTGTGTGAGTCTGTGTGTGAGTGCAAGTGTGTGTGTCAGTATGAGTGAGTGTGTGAGTGAGTGTGTGTGTGTGTGTCAGTATGAGTGTCTGCGTCAGTATGAGTGTGTGTGAGTCTCTGTGAGTGTAAGTGTGAGTGTGTGTGTCAGTATGAGTGTGTGAGTCTGTGAGTGAGTGAGTGTGTGTGTGCGTGCCTGTGTGTGTGTGTGAGTCTGTGTGTGAGTGTGTGTGAGTCTGTGTGTGAGTGCGTCAGTGAGTGTGTCAGTGAGTGACTGAGTGTGTTTGTCAGTGTGAGTGTGTGTGAGTGTGTGAGATGTTTTTAAATGTAATAGTCTCTTCTAATCTCTATTAGCTGTGTTTACTGGGATGTTTTGAAAGCATGTCAATATAATATTGATGGAATCTCTGAACTGTGAAATAATGAATCATGTTTTTAATAATGATGAGCAGCAACAGGTCTGAGCTCAATCTGACACGCCACACATCAGAGGACAAACCTGACGGACGACAGGA
>JARQWZ010001740.1:170000-175000 GCA_033150135.1 Gobio occitaniae
AGATGATAATCCGCACGGCAGAGAAGCCAGAAGCAGAAGATAAGGAGACATTTCAAACTTCACTCGGGTATTTTTGCCTTTTTCCACCAATAAACATTAAACACAAACAAAAATATATTAAATAAAAATATATATTATATACATTTATTTATATAATACTTAATATACTTTAATATATTTTAGGTAAATATATATATATATATACACAATTTTTTTTAAAATATATTATATACACTTATTTATATAATAATTAATATATGTTTATGTAAATATATATATATATATATATTACAAAATATGTTTTAAGTAAATATATATATTTAACAATTAACTGGTGTTTATTTTCTACCAATTTACATAAACAAAAATGTATTAAATAAAATATATATTATATAAACTTATCTTATCTTACTTTTTCTACCAATTAACATTAATTAAATAAAAAATATTTAAAATTGTTTATATAATAAATAAAATTAAGCAAACATACATTTAAAACTTAGTATTTTTCTACCAATAAACAAAAATGGATCATTTAAAAATATGTATTATATACATTTTAATTAAATAGAAAATATTTCAAGAAAATGTATATTGAAACCTTGACTAGCGTGATGTCCTTTAGTTCCTCCTCAGTCCAGAGACGCCAAAAGGCACGAGATATGGAATAATTCGTTGATTTTACCAAACACAAACATATTCACACACTTAAAAATATCTGAAATAATGCCACTGCATTAGACACAGAACACACACACACACACACACACACACACACACACACACACACACACGAGGGTGTAGTTTATTGTTCTTCTCTCACTCAATCGCTGTATTTTGTTCTGTAATGCAAAGACTTTTAGACACTTTTAAGAGTTCACATTCTTCTCAGGGTCACTGTATTTGTTATTTTGGGATGGTGAAGTAAAACCGCCCCGTGCTGGAGAATCACGCCCCTCCCCCTTCAGCGCTCAGTGTGTCACCTGATCTCCAAACCCGTCAAACATTAATGCATCTGTTAGCCGAGGTGTGACACACAGGTGTCATCTGAACCGCTGCTCCAGTTTCAGCAACACTCTGTGTGTGTGTGTGTGTGTGTGTGTGTGTGTGTGTGTGTGTGTGAGACTCCCGGCTCTCCGGCGTCACCTGTGCACCTGCCAGCTGCTGTAATTACACTGCCTTCTGAGATATTACCTCATTACACCAAATTATCAAGCAGCATCACATGCTTTCATCAATAAAAGGCAATCCCAGAAAACACCAGTATGAGCTCAGTGGAAAAATACAACCAATATGTTGATTATAAATATCGTTTCTAGGGCTGTCAAAAGATTAATGGCGATTAATCGCATCCAAAATAAAAGTTTGTGTTTACATAATATATGTGTGTTAATTATTATTTATATATAAATACACACACAAGCATGTATATATTTAAGAAAAAAATATTTTCATATATAAAACATTTATATTTATATATATTATAGATTATATAAATGTATATACAGTATATACATGCAAATATTTCTTAAATATATGCATGAATGTGTGTGTATTTATATAAAAATAATAATTAACACACATATTATGTAAACACAAACTTTTATTTTGGATGCGATTAATCGCGATTAATCTTTTGACAGCCCTAATCGTTTCATTCAAACACCAATAAAAATTCAACTATTTAATTTATAAATAGATCATTATAATAGCAAAGCTGTTGAATAATCAAATAAATTATTTGCAATCAAATTTTAATCATTTGACTATATATATTATATACAAAATAAGCAAGCGTTTTGAACTTAATATTGACAACTATTATAAAAAAAACTAAAATTTAAACTGTAAATGTCTTGAAACGTGCAGCATTATTCAGTGTTGATGTAATTTCCTCTGAAACAGGAAGAAAGGGCGGGACATATCCAACAGCCCCTCCCCTTTTTTAAATAGCCAATAGTGTACCAATCCATGACACTTTAGGAAGTTAATAAAGTGGTAAGTTGCATGTTAGGGTTAGTGATATATTTAATTTATTCCCAAAACACAAGCTTTTTTTTAAACTTATTTCGGATTTATATTGTTTATTTGTTTGTTTTTGGTTTTTGATTGTCTTTCATGGTAAATCTCATAGACAAACTGTAATTGCTGACAGGAAGATGCCACATTCGGTAAGACAAACACTATGATCATAATTATTATCTGTAAGAAAGGTATCAACACAATCAAAACCAGAAGCATAATACTGCGTTCACACCAAACGCGAATAGAGCGTCAAAATCGCGTCTAGTTTCACGCGCGAACATTTTGAATGCATTCGCGTGTATAAATTGAGCGTTTGAAGCGAAATTGACGCACGTTCAAGGCACTCCAGGAGAAATGTCATAAAACACCACTCTGCCTCTTTTCATTTTTATTAAAAATATATATTAAACATTAATAGCCACTCAAATGTGGTCCAGGCCACTCCTACATTATCTTCACTGCATGTATATTTAAATATCCTTAGAAAATAAAGTTATGAAACTTCTCTTTGCCCTCAGTCTAAACGATTGGGCAGACAACAAATTATAGATTCATGACACCAAAGATCGGCCGTTAGATCCACACAAGACGAACCACTACAGGACATCAGAGCCAGTGGCAGACGGCAGAAGGACTGGCCGAGGAAAGGCTGCTCTCGCTGGGGTTAATGAGCGCTGAGCGTCCGCTGATCGCCTGGATCTCACAACTCCAAAAACACAAGATTATTTTTTTTAAATAGGCGCTCTCTTTATAAATAAACCACAGATTTGAGCTTTAAACAACCACATTCTCACCTGAAAAAGTCTTAAAACGACATTTTGTGACACAATAGTACTATTTTAATTTATGCAGGGTTTCTCATCACGTCACTTTACCACGTGACCGCAGCGAGCAGGCTCCTGATTGGTTAACGCGGCGCGAATTGACGGCAAAGTTCAAATTTTTGAACTCGGGCTTCAGACCCGAATTCGCTTCAAACGCGTGAATGCACAAAAGCACCACTCGCGTGTAACGCGCGTATCGCGCAAGACGCTCAATTCGCGTCATTCGCGCAAACTGGACGCGCGAATGAGGCGGATTCACGTCCTCCGCGCCGCGGGACCTCCATACGCGCGTCAACGCACCTTTCCATTGACTTAACATTGAAATCACTCGTGCCAGACGCTCTATTCGCGTTTGGTGTTAACGCAGCATTATACAGATCTGTATAACAAGTAGCCTAGTTAGAGAATTTTCGTCCTCTCAGACAGTCAATATTGTGCTCATAGTGCACACTCTTCAATTGACCAATCGGTAAGACCCGCCCCCCTTAGTTACTGTTGCTAACTCGGACAAAAAAAAGGAATTGCTATATCTTATGACAACCAGAAAACCCTCTCAGGATCCCTGGAGTCAGTGTTACAGTCTCTCAGGCACGACATTTACCATTTTTATAGCATAAACACCAAACCGATGACAGCTTCGGGTTTTCCAATGTTTCTCTATGGCGCTGAAACCTAAAGATGTCCGAGTTCCGGTCCCAGCGCAACTGATACTCAACTGCCATTGGCTCATCGGCGTTCGATGGGAGGGGCTTACCGATAGGTCAATTGCACGCGCAAACGCGGTGGATCTCCCTTGATCATAAATAAAGCGCAAAATAAACTACGAGCATGAAACAATGCATGTCGATTAGTAAGTCATGAAATTAACAAAAAGTGCCAGTATTAAACTTAGTATGTTAGCTGTGAATGATTTCCATGCAGGTTTATGATGTTGTTCATTCATCCTCAGGATCAGTAGTTTCATTAACAGTTCATCTTAATATTCTGTATGTAGGTTTCTTCAATTGCTAACAAGCATTGTTCAAAACTGAAACCACATTTTCAAAAGTGATCCCCATCCCCTATATAGTACACCGTCTGATCGTTCCCTATCCTCTATATAGTGCACCATCTGATCGTTCCACATCCCCTATATAGTGCACCGTCTGATCGTTCCCCATCCCCTATATAGTGCGGCGTCTGATCGTTCCCCATCCCCTATATAGTTCGGCGTCTGATTGTTCCCCATCCCCTATATAGTGCACCATCTGATCGTTCCCCATCCCCTATATAGTGCGGCGTCTGATCGTTCCCCATCCCCTATATAGTTCGGCGTCTGATTGTTCCCCATCCCCTATATAGTGCACCATCTGATCGTTCCCCATCCCCTATATAGTGCGCCATCTGATTGTTCCCTATCCCCTATATAGTGCACCATCTGATCGTTCCACATCCCCTATATAGTGCGCCATCTGATCGTTCCCCATCCCCTATATAGTGCACCGTCTGATCGTTCCCTATCCCCTATATAGTGCTCCGTCTGATCGTTCCCTATCCCCTATATAGTGCGTCGTCTGATCGTTCCCTATCCCCTATATAGTGCACTGTCTGATTGTTCCCTATCCCTTATATAGTGCGCCGTCTGATCGTTCCCAATCCTCTATATAGTGCACCGTCTGATTGTTCCCTATCCCCTATGTAGTGCGGCATCTGATTGTTCCCTATCCCCTATATAGTGCGGCATCTGATTGTTCCCCATCCCCTATATAGTGCGCTGTATTATAGTTCCCCATCCCCTATATAGTGAGCTGTATTATAGTTCCCCATCCCCTATATAGTGCGCTGTATTATAGTTCCCCATCCCCTATATAGTGCGCTGTATTATAGTTCCCCATCCCCTATATAGTGAGCTGTATTATAGTTCCCCATCCCCTATATAGTGCACTGTATTATAGTTCCCCATCCCCTATATAGTGCGCTGTATTATAGTTCCCCATCCCCTATATAGTGCGCTGTATTATAGTTCCCCATCCCCTATATAGTGCGCTGTATTATAGTTCCCCATCCCCTATATAGTGCGCTGTATTATAGTTCCCCATCCCCTATATAGTGCGCTGTATTATAGTTCCCCATCCCCTATATAGTGCGCTGTATTATAGTTCCCCATCCCCT
>JARQWZ010001740.1:180000-202500 GCA_033150135.1 Gobio occitaniae
TCATCCTGTTTCACGCCACCTCACATTTTCCATCGCTATTTCCTGAGCGATTCGCCACTGTTATGGTGTGTGAGTTTTGAAGGGTCTTTAAGTTCATGGGTCGTGATCACGCGCTGGCGTTCTCGTGGCACACGCGTGTCTGCTGGAGGGTCGGGCGCTAATGGCATCGTGCCCCTCGGGTGAGCCTCTGCGCGGGGCAATCCGATGGAAAGCACTCACTCCGTGCAAACACACACACACACACACACGGGCTGGTTAATGGGTCTGTGGCAGGTCTGAATGTAGGATGGCACCTCTCAGGGCAGGACGGGGCAGTATTATCATCCGCCGCTAATGTGTGTGTGTGTGTGTGTACATACAGAAGCGTCCAAACGTCTAACAGCTAAATCTATCATTACTAATTATATAAGCTGAGGTGTATAAATCAAGCTCTAGGAGACGCTTCTACACACATTAGTGAGAGAATGGGCCGCTCTCAGGAGTGTGTGTGTGTGTGTGTGTTCGCTTCTACACACATTAGTGAGAGAATGAGCCGCTCTCAGGAGCTCAGAGAACTGGGCCGTGATCGGTGGACACCTGTGCAATAAATCCAAATATTATACTAAATATTCCACAGGATTATAACAAAGTGGAAGCGATTGGGAACAACAGAAACTCAGCCACAAAGAGCGGGGTCAGCGCATGCTGAGGGTCACAGTGCGCAGATTCAATAGAGCTCCAAACTTCTGTGTCCTTCAGATGAGCTCAAGAACAGTGTGTAGAGCTTCATGGGTTTCCATGGCCGAGCAGCTCATCCAAGCCTTACATCACCAAGCGTGGGATGCAGTGGGGTAAAGCGTGCCGCCACTGGACCCTAGAGCAGTGGAGACGTGTTCTCTGAGTGACCAATCACGCTTCTCTGTCTGACAATCCCATGGACGAGTCTGGGTTTGGCGGTCGCCAGGAGAACGGGACTTGCCTGACCGCATTGGGCCAAGTGTAAAGTTTGGTGGAGGGGGGATTATGGGGTGGGGTTGTTTTTCAGGGGTTACAACTCTTAATGCTTCACCAAGACATTTTGGACAATTTCATGCTCCCAACTTTGTGGGAACAGTTTGTGGACGGCCCCTTCCTGTCCCAGCATGCACCAGTGCACAAAGCGTCTCCATAAAGACATGGATGAGCGAGTTTGGTGTGGAGGAACTTGAGTCCTGACCTCAACCCGATAGAACAGCTTTGGGATGAATTAGAGCGGAGACTGAGAGCCAGGCCTTCTCGTCCAACATCACTAATGAAGAATCCCCATAAACACACTCCTAAACCTTGAGGAAAGCCTTCCCAGAAGAGCTGAAGCTGTTAGAGCTGTGAAAGGTGGGCGACTCCATATTAAACCCTACAGATTAAGAATGGGATGGCGTTAAAGTTCATGTGCATGTGAAGGCAGAAATCCCAAAACTTTTGGCAATATAGCGTGTATATAAGAAATTGCTATTTGTGAATAAAAATTATTATAAACTACTGGAAAATGTAATTATAGAGTTAATTTATTATATACATTTATACAAGTGTATATATAAATATTCTAGTTATATCAAGCTCTAAATTATATTAGACAAAATTGCTATCTGTGAGTAAAAATAATTTATTTATTATTATATAAATTATGTTTTATATATTACCACTCATATTCTAGTTATGTCAAGCTCTAAATGTATATGTATATATTTATATAAAAATTATAATATAATACATTTGAATAATAATAACAACTGTATAAAAATATAATACACATAAAATGAGAAATAATTATATGCTGGCAATAATTAAATATGAATAATTATTGTTATTATATTATAACTAAGGCCCATAACAGTACTAGTCCATATAAAGTGAGCACTAACATTGATTCCTAAATTTGTCATTACTAATTATATCAGCCGAATGATTGGTGTGTTACTGATAGCAGTATATCTATGCAAAATATTATACATATAATAAATAATCAAAATAAAAATGATACTATTTATAATATCTAGATATATTTGCAATAAAACTTCCTATTTCAACGGTTACCTTTTTTGCACACAGTGACAGTAGAGGACAGGAAGTGATGTGGAGGTGAGTGTGTTAACTGCTGAGCCACAGCTCTGACACGTATATGACAAAATATGCATTCATGTAGATTATGATCTGGTCATATACTCACGGGTGATGATGTAGTCTTGCGTCAGCGTCTCGGCGTGTTTCTCCTTCCTCTTGCTCTTTACCACACACAGCATGGCACCTCTGGAGGACACAGAAAACAGGATATTAGCTTCTATGGCTATTCTATTCTTTTATGTCAAGCTCAGATAAAATTGCTGTTTGTGAGTTTAAAAAAAAAAAAAATTAGGGCTGTCAAAAGATTAATCATGATTAATCGCATCCAAAATAAAAGTTTGTGTTTACATAATATATATGCGTGTACTCTGTATAATTATTATGTATATATAAATACACACACATTCATGTATACATTTAAGAAATATTTGCATACTGTATTTATAAAATTCATATTGTATATGAATATAAATATTTTATATATAAATGTAATACATTTTTCTTAAATATATACATGCTTGTGTCTGTATATATTTATATATAATGTATAAATAATTATTATACAGAGTCCACGCACATATATTATGTAAACACACACTTTTATTTTGGATGCGATTAATCGCGATTCATCTTTTGACAGCCCTAAAAATTTTTTAATCCTGACCTTCTGGAAAATGTGATAATAGAATTTATTTATCATTATATAAATGATTTTTTATATATAACCATTCATATTCTAGTTATGTCAAGCTCTAAATTATTAAATCAGACTGAAATTAGCATTTGTGAATACAAAATAATGTAAAAAAACAATTTTAAACACCTGGAAAATTTAATTATAGAGTGTATTTATTATTTTATAAATTATTTTAATATATAAACACTCTAAAAAGTTACATAAATATAAATATTTAATTAAGACTGAATATATAAGACTAAATAAAAAAGTTTAAATATACATATTCTAGTTATGTCAAGCTCTAAAATATAATCAGATAAAAATTGCTTTTTGCGAGTAAAAGTAATTATATAATTTATTATAATATAAATATTTTTTTAAATAGAAAGTTTAAATATAAATATTCTAGTTATGTCTATTAGTGAATAAAATTTTCTATTGGAAATTTAATTACAAGATGTATTTATATCTTATAAAAAGATATATATTACATAAAAAGGTTTGAAAACAAAAGCGCTTTGTTTCTAATTTTGTCCTGGACAATCTGCCCTGTGTTTGACAACCGGACGTGACTTTGTTCTAAGCGTGCAGACGATTGATTTTGCCCACACTAATGGAGTCATGAATGAGACTCAATGAGTCATTACGCTGAGTTTCCTCGCTTTAATCAGCCCAAACCGGTCTGGAATCAAACACGGGCGGAAACACAGGGGAAAGTGTGAAGTGTGACTAGGGTTGGGTATCGTTTTTTTTTTTTTTTGATTCTCGTGCCAAACCAATACTTTTAAAACGGTTCCGGTGCCTAAACTGATACTTTTTATTTTTTTTAAAGGCCACAAAACGAGGTGGATGACATTAAATGGCTTTTTATTTATTTTTTATTTATTTAAATTGAACCATTTATTAAAAGTTTAATGTATACTTAAATGTATGAATATAAATTGACTTATTTACAAATTCACAGTAAAACCTAAGCCACCTAACCCAACTACAACAAGCCTAATATAACTCTAAATAACAGTTACAGTAATAACAGCAGTCGTCTGTATTCTTGCTCTGCTACAAACCAGCTTCGAGCTTCAGCTTTATTTTTAAATATGATCATATTCTCTGGCTAAATATTTTAGAACGCATCGCCCTGATGTTTCCATGGCGACGCGTCATGTTTCTCACATAACACACAGCAGCCGCAATAGCACTGACAGCTCAGCTGTATCGGGTTTATTTCGTTTTTTCTTTTTATTCAAAATATTCACAAACTTCTTAACTGTGTCACGAACTATCTGATGTTCAAATGTGTGAGTGAATGTGTGTTACTTGATCTATAAAGCGCAATGAGCGACGCCATGTTAGTTTGCGCCTCAGAATCGGATCTGTCGGATTTACAACACTTGAGTTCATTCTCGTCTCACAAAATACATGAAAGTGACCAGTGAACTGGAAGAAGAATAGAGTAAACTATACAGTTACTGTATAATGTGCATGTATCTGATGTGAATAAAACACGTAACGTTAGTCAAATTATAACCGTCTGAAAGGATTGTCATTGCCGCTTTCATAGACATCAGTGTGTGTTTTTTGCTAGTAGCCTATTTATGAGCATTTAAATGTCTGAAACCTGAAATAAACATGATGTGGTTGAAAACACTAAATAGGTGTCATGAGTTGTGGTTGAAAACACTGAATAGTTGTCATGAGTTGTGATGTGACCATCGCTGAGCGTCTGTCTCTGGCTCGGTGCCAGCCAAAGCACGTGAAAGCACGTTTGAATTTTGGCACCGAAATGAGGAACCGAAATCTGCGTTCTGATTCGGTCCGGGACATACCGGTTATATAAGACCGGGTTTCGGTACCCAACCCTAAGTGTGACGGAGACGGACACCCAAACCAACCGCACCTCTGACTCTTGACTGGGTCGTAGTACACCTTGGCCAGACCATTCCCCATTCCAACCATGATCTGATTCAGCTTGGGATGCCAAAGACAGCGGACGACGCTCTGAAACAACACCAGATGAGAGAACGAGAGTGAGATTTCATTATTTGAACAGGAAGCGAACATAAACCCATGGCAGTGTAAGGGTCTGATATCTCTCGCCGTCCAGCTCATCTCCAGTTGACTATATTTGGCGGTCGGGAAGAGGCCTGGATCTCAAAGACAAATGGGCCGCTGCCAGGGGCATGTGTGAGGATTTGTGGGCATGTTTGTGTGTGTGAGACGGAGGAACAGACTCATGAATACCTGGAATCACATGCTGGGGAAACGTCTTCATGCAGCACATTTCTACACAACGACGGTTCATTAGTGAACTTTAAAGTTATTAAAACATTACGATCTTACTTGTGAAAATACAACCCCCACAAATGCATATTTTCCATAAGGAAATAATAATAATAAATATAGCTGCAAGCAGCCATTATCACAACAGAAGCAAACAAAGAAGCCAGCAGCAGACCAACTGCAACAATGAGTAAAGACATTTAGAGACGATTATAAGCACAAACCCATTAATACATTGAGTTGTATAGAGCCAATTTAATGTTTTGTTTAATTATAGTGCCACCGAGTGGCGCAGTCCCACCACTTTTTGTGTGTCTTCAGAGTGCCTCCATACATAAGTGTGTCAAATTTGGTGAAAATATCTCAATTCGTTTAGATGTTATAGACATTTGTATTTATGAGCAAATAAAAAAATCCACACCTGACCTTGATTGCATTTTTTTTTTGGCACTTACTATAAAATGTTTTAACATTTGGCCATTTACATATGTCAACCCGCTATGATTTTCCTACGGAGGTTTCGCCTCGATCTAACTAACGGTTTCGAAGATATTCACGAAAGTTGTTTAAATGCTAAATCCCAACGTTGAACACACCATAAGGCGAAACCTGGCATGTTTGGTATCGTTGGACTCGGCAAGGATTCAGGAATCTAAGGATATGACTCTCATGAAAATTAGTCGACCACACCCATAAACATGTGAATATTTGATTTTACCACTAGGTGGCGCAGGCTCGAAACTTCTCAGGCTTTGTGCCGATGACCCATACCAAGTTTCGTAACAACACACTAATGCGTTCATGAAATACAAAATTTAAAATGGCCGACATCCAAAATGGAAAAATTCCAGCCGTCAGCATGCCGTCCCGAATCTAAGGAGACCACTTTTATGATATTTGGGTAAAGCGTTCATAAGTTATAAGCAAAAATTGCCATTTTTTTTTGTATCTCCAGACCAGTAGGTGGCGCTGCGCTGAAATCCAGCATGTAGCCTCTGGTCATGCCTGTGATGACCTGTACCAAGTTTGGTCAGAATACGATAAAGTGTTGCGGAGATACAGCTTTATGTCTTATTTCACAAACGCTACTTAAATTCATTTGCAGGTTTTTCAAAAACTCTTTGATGAATTTACTTTTTGCTGGCATTGTCTGAAGATGATCTGGTTCAATTTTAATGCAAATTGGATAAACCGTCTAGAAGGAGTTTGAATAAGTATGTTTTTTGGTGGGAAAATAGCACTAACGAAAATGGGTTCAATCCAATCGTCTTGAGCCATGGAATCAGAGGAAAGAACTGTGTCTCTAGCACTTACGGTTCAAAAGTTATTAGCACAAACGTACATTAAACTTTGGACAGGTGGTGGCGCTAGAGGGATTGAGTTAGAGACTCCAAATTTGATATGGTGACAGTTCAGACTGTCTTCTATCAGTGTGCCAAATTTCCTAACTTTCCTGCAAAGGGTTCCATGGGCTGGCATAGACTCAAGGGCGGAAGAAGAATAACAAGAAAGCTTGGCTCCTAATAATAATAATAATAATATCGTCTATGGAAAATGTCAGTGAATAACGACTTAAAATTGGGTCTGTTCCTCACACAAAGCATCAAATGAATTCTGTGAATATACTGAATATCAGATTTATTTATAAAGCACATCTAAAAACGACAGATGTTGGCCAAAGTGCTGTGCAAAGTTAAAGCAAATAATATCAAAACTAGGACACATCACAATCACACGCAATGCACAAAGTATCCCACTGCACCCACTTATGACTATACGCAGTAATAAACAGATGAGTTTTAAGAAGGGATTTAAAATCATCATATGATGATGCAGATTTAATGTAAAGTGGCAGATTATTCCAGAGCTGTGGAGCCACTGAAAAGCCACAATCTCTTTTCAGTTTAAAGCGTGTAAAAGCGTAGTTGACTGGATGTATGACGAAATGAAAGGAGATCAGAAATATATGGAGGAGCCAAACCGTGGAGGCCTTTATAAACAAACAATAATGCTTTGAACGGGATACGATACTTGACTGGAAGCCAGTGGAGAGAGACCAGCATTGGCGAAATATGTTCCCTCTTCTTTGTTCCAGTCAAAAGTCTAGCGGCAGCACTTTAGACGAGCTGGAGACGTGACAGTAAAGACTGTGAGACACCCAAGTATAATACATCACAATAATCCAGTCTGGACGAGATGAAGTGTATTACACACTCCAGATCTTTGGATGATAAGAATGAGTTCATTTTGGCTATATTTTTGAGTTGATAGAAGCAACTTCTGACCAGAGCATTGATTCCCAACACCTACATTTCTAGCACGTGTATGAAGGTCCTAATTTACTGGAAAACACTTCTGTGGAAGAAGAGAGGCCAAAACTAAGATGTCCGTCTTTACGTTGTTTAACTGAAGGAAAATGGCTGACATCCAATGGCTGACATCCCTCAAATAAACACTGTAAACTAGAAACACTGAGTGTCATCTGCACAACAGTGGTGTGAAATACAAATGGCATACAAAGGAAGCTATGTAATGAAAATAAAACTGGACCCAGCATTGAGCCCTGTGGAACCCCATACAAAACTGATGCCCAAGGTGAAGAATAATGGCCAATCTCCAAAAAAAAGGTCCTATCTATTAAATGTGAAGTGAACCAATTTATAACACAACAATATAGCGCATACTGAAGTCATACAGACTCCCTCTATGGTCTTTGCATGGTGTTTTTGTTCTTTTTGGAGCTTGACAGCTGTGATTACTGTCATACAAACATGCGGTATTGAAAAGAAACGCATGAAAATGAATAAATAAGTAAAAAGTTAAAGTTAAGTAAAACATAGGTTTGGATTAATATGAGTAAATAATGAAGCTGTACAGGAAAAGACATGGATGGGATGGATGGATATGATGGGATGGGTAGATTGTGGATGGATGGATGGATGGGTGGGAGGGATAGGATATGGATGGATGGATGAGATGGATAGAATGGAAATTATGGGATAGGATAGGGATGGATGGGAGGGATAGGATATGGATCGATGAATATGATGGGAGGGATAGGATATGGATGGATATGATGGGATGGGTAGATGGATGGATGAATGGGATAGGATAGGGATGGATGGGAGGAATCGGGATGGATGGATAGGATGAATAAGATGGACAGATGAATATGATAGGAGGGATAGGATAGGATATAGATGGATGGATATGATTGGATGGATGGATGTATGGATATGATGGATAGGATATGGATGGATATGATGGGATGGGTAGATGGATGGATGGATAGGATGAATAAGATGGATATGAAGGGGTGGATGGATGGTGGATGGGAGGGATATGATAGGATATGAAGGAATGGATGGATAGGATGAATAAGATGGATAGGATGGGTGGATGGATGGATGGATGGGTAGATGGGAGGGATAGGATATGGATGGATATGAAGGGATGGATGGATGTATGGATATGATGATAGGATATGGATGGATATGATGGGGTGGATGGATGGTGGATGGGAGGGATAAGAAGGGATGGATGGATAGGATGAACAAGATGGATATGATGGATAGGATGGGTAGATGGGAGGGATAGGATATGAATGGATAAGATTGGATGGATGGATGTATGGATATGATGGATATGGACGGATATGATGGGATGGATGGATAGGATGAATAAGATGGATATGATGGGGTGGATGGATGGGAGGGATATGATAGGATGGATGGATAATATGGGATGGATATGATTGGATGGATAGACAGATGATCTCTTGATGAGTTAACAGCACAGGAGGAGCATTATAAAGCCCTCTCTCTGTCCCAGGACGTCCTCTCTCTCTGAGCAGATCCTGCGGTCTCAGCGGCTCATTCCCTGTGCGGATCAGGACCTGTGGAGGCATTTGGGTGAAATCTGCTTAACCTCCAGCTGTTCAGCCGGCCGGCCTTCCTTTCTGCCCGCACTTAAGCCTGCCTGACCTAGAATACGGCTTTAGCCCCCCCCCCGTCCCGTAGCAGGGGTCTCCGCGGCCCTTATTGACTTAACGGGATGTACGGGGTTAATCCGTCTCCGTGGGCATGTGGCCGAGTAATTGATTATTTAGAAAAGATCTGGAAGATTTTCCGCGGATCTGAAACGTGCTTCCAGCTGAGCCTTTTTTTGGCGGAACACAAGCGTAATCTGCGGATATCGTGTGTGTGTGGACGCTTTAGATCGTGCACATCTGTATATCTGCGGATATCGTGTGTGTGGACGCTTTAGATCGTGCACATCTGTATATCTGCGGATATCGTGTGTGTGTGGACGCTTTAGATCGTGCACATCTGTATATCTGCGGATATCGTGTGTGTGTGGACGCTTTAGATCGTGCACATCTGTATATCTGCGGATATCGTGTGTGTGTGGACGCTTTAGATCGTGCACATCTGTATATCTGCGGATATCGTGTGTGTGTGTGGACGCTTTAGATCGTGCCCATCTGTATATCTGCGGATATCGTGTGTGTGTGGACGCTTTAGATCGTGCACATCTGTATATCTGCGGATATCGTGTGTGTGTGGACGCTTTAGATCGTGCACATCTGTATATCTGCGGATATCGTGTGTGTGTGTGTGGACGCTTTAGATCGTGCACATCTGTATATCTGCGGATATAGTGTGTGTGGACGCTTTAGATCGTGCACATCTGTATATCTGCGGATATTGTGTGTGTGGACGCTTTAGATCGTGCACATCTGTATATCTGCGGATATCGTGTGTGTGTGGACGCTTTAGATCGTGCACATCTGTATATCTGCGGATATCGTGTGTGTGTGGACGCTTTAGATCGTGCACATCTGTATATCTGCGGATATCGTGTGTGTGTGGACGCTTTAGATCGTGCACATCTGTATATCTGCGGATATCGTGTGTGTGTGGACGCTTTAGATCGTGCACATCTGTATATCTGCGGATATCGTGTGTGTGTGGACGCTTTAGATCGTGCACATCTGTATATCTGCGGATATCGTGTGTGTGTGTGTGGACGCTTTAGATCGTGCACATCTGTATATCTGCGGATATAGTGTGTGTGTGTGTACGCTTTAGATCGTGCACATCTGTATATCTGCGGATATCGTGTGTGTGTGGACGCTTTAGATCGTGCACATCTGTATATCTGCGGATATCGTGTGTGTGTGGACGCTTTAGATCGTGCACATCTGTATATCTGCGGATATCGTGTGTGTGTGTGTGTGTGGACGCTTTAGATCGTGCACATCTGTATATCTGCGGATATAGTGTGTGTGTGTGTACGCTTTAGATCGTGCACATCTGTATATCTGCGGATATCGTGTGTGGACGCTTTAGATCGTGCACATCTGTATATCTGCGGATATCGTGTGTGTGGACGCTTTAGATCGTGCACATCTGTATATCTGCGGATATCGTGTGTGTGGACGCTTTAGATCGTGCACATCTGTATATCTGCGGATATCGTGTGTGTGTGGACGCTTTAGATCGTGCACATCTGTATATCTGCGGATATCGTGTGTGGACGCTTTAGATCGTGCACATCTGTATATCTGCGGATATCGTGTGTGTGTGTGTGGACGCTTTAGATCGTGCACATCTGTATATCTGCGGATATCGTGTGTGTGTGTGTACGCTTTAGATCGTGCACATCTGTATATCTGCGGATATCGTGTGTGTATGTGGACGCTGTAGATCGTGCACATCTGTATATCTGCGGATATCGTGTGTGTGTGGACGCTTTAGATCGTGCACATCTGTATATCTGCGGATATCGTGTGTGTGTGGACGCTTTAGATCGTGCACATCTGTATATCTGCGGATATCGTGTGTGTGTGGACGCTTTAGATCGTGCACATCTGTATATCTGCGGATATCGTGTGTGTGTGGACGCTTTAGATCGTGCACATCTGTATATCTGCGGATATCGTGTGTGTGGACGCTTTAGATCGTGCACATCTGTATATCTGCGGATATCGTGTGTGTGGACGCTTTAGATCGTGCACATCTGTATATCTGCGGATATCGTGTGTGTGTGTGTGGACGCTTTAGATCGTGCACATCTGTATATCTGCGGATATCGTGTGTGTGTGTGTGTGGACGCTTTAGATCGTGCACATCTGTATATCTGCGGATATCGTGTGTGTGGGTGTGTACGCTTTAGATCGTGCACATCTGTATATCTGCGGATATCGTGTGTGTGTGTACGCTTTAGATCGTGCACATCTGTATATCTGCGGATATCGTGTGTGTGGACGCTTTAGATCGTGCACATCTGTATATCTGCGGATATCGTGTGTGTGTGTGGACGCTTTAGATCGTGCACATCTGTATATCTGCGGATATCGTGTGTGTGGACGCTTTAGATCGTGCACATCTGTATATCTGCGGATATCGTGTGTGTGTGGACGCTTTAGATCGTGCACATCTGTATATCTGCGGATATCGTGTGTGTGTGGACGCTTTAGATCGTGCACATCTGTATATCTGCGGATATCGTGTGTGTGTGTGGACGCTTTAGATCGTGCACATCTGTATATCTGCGGATATCGTGTGTGGACGCTTTCGATCGTGCACATCTGTATATCTGCGGATATCGTGTGTGTGTGTGGACGCTTTAGATCGTGCACATCTGTATATCTGCGGATATCGTGTGTGTGTGTGGACGCTTTAGATCGTGCACATCTGTATATCTGCGGATATCGTGTGTGGACGCTTTAGATCGTGCACATCTGTATATCTGCGGATATCGTGTGTGTGTGGACGCTTTAGATCGTGCACATCTGTATATCTGCGGATATCGTGTGTGTGGACGCTTTAGATCGTGCACATCTGTATATCTGCGGATATCGTGTGTGTGGACGCTTTAGATCGTGCACATCTGTATATCTGCGGATATCGTGTGTGTGTGTGTGGACGCTTTAGATCGTGCACATCTGTATATCTGCGGATATCGTGTGTGTGTGTGTGTGGACGCTTTAGATCGTGCACATCTGTATATCTGCGGATATCGTGTGTGTGTGGACGCTTTAGATCGTGCACATCTGTATATCTGCGGATATCGTGTGTGTGTGGACGCTTTAGATCGTGCACATCTGTATATCTGCGGATATCGTGTGTGTGTGGACGCTTTCGATCGTGCACATCTGTATATCTGCGGATATCGTGTGTGTGTGGACGCTTTAGATCGTGCACATCTGTATATCTGCGGATATCGTGTGTGGACGCTTTAGATCGTGCACATCTGTATATCTGCGGATATTGTGTGTGTGGACGCTTTAGATCGTGCACATCTGTATATCTGCGGATATCGTGTGTGTGTGGACGCTTTAGATCGTGCACATCTGTATATCTGCGGATATCGTGTGTGTGTGGACGCTTTAGATCGTGCACATCTGTATATCTGTGGATATCGTGTGTGTGTGTGTGTGTGGACGCTTTAGATCGTGCACATCTGTATATCTGCGGATATCGTGTGTGTGTGTGGACGCTTTAGATCGTGCACATCTGTATATCTGCGGATATCGTGTGTGTGTGGACGCTTTAGATCGTGCACATCTGTATATCTGCGGATATCATGTGTGTGTGTGGACGCTTTCGATCGTGCACATCTGTATATCTGCGGATATCGTGTGTGTGTGTGGACACTTTAGATCGTGCACATCTGTATATCTGCGGATATCGTGTGTGTGTGGACGCTTTCGATCGTGCACATCTGTATATCTGCGGATATCGTGTGTGTGTGTGTGGACGCTTTAGATCGTGCACATCTGTATATCTGCGGATATCGTGTGTGTGTGTGGACGCTTTAGATCGTGCACATCTGTATATCTGCGGATATCGTGTGTGTGTGTGGACGCTTTAGATCGTGCATATCTGTATATCTGCGGATATCGTGTGTGTGTGTGGACGCTTTCGATCGTGCACATCTGTATATCTGCGGATATCGTGTGTGTGGACGCTTTAGATCGTGCACATCTGTATATCTGCGGATATAGTGTGTTTGTGTGTACGCTTTAGATCGTGCACATCTGTATATCTGCGGATATCGTGTGTGTGTGGACGCTTTAGATCGTGCATATCTGTATATCTGCGGATATCGTGTTTGTGTGTGGACGCTTTCGATCGTGCACATCTGTATATCTGCGGATATCGTGTGTGTGTGGACGCTTTAGATCGTGCACATCTGTATATCTGCGGATATCGTGTGTGTGTGTGGACGCTTTCGATCGTGCACATCTGTATATCTGCGGATATCGTGTGTGTGTGTGGACGCTTTAGATCGTGCACATCTGTATATCTGCGGATATCGTGTGTGTGTGTGGACGCTTTCGATCGTGCACATCTGTATATCTGCGGATATCGTGTGTGTGTGGACGCTTTAGATCGTGCACATCTGTATATCTGCGGATATCGTGTGTGTGTGGACGCTTTAGATCGTGCACATCTGTATATCTGCGGATATCGTGTGTGTGTGGACGCTTTAGATCGTGCACATCTGTATATCTGCGGATATCGTGTGTGTGTGTGGACGCTTTAGATCGTGCACATCTGTATATCTGCGGATATCGTGTGTGTGTGGACGCTTTAGATCGTGCACATCTGTATATCTGCGGATATCGTGTGTGTGTGGACGCTTTAGATCGTGCACATCTGTATATCTGCGGATATCGTGTGTGTGTGGACGCTTTCGATCGTGCACATCTGTATATCTGCGGATATCGTGTGTGTGTGGACGCTTTAGATCGTGCACATCTGTATATCTGCGGATATCGTGTGTGTGTGTGGACGCTTTAGATCGTGCACATCTGTATATCTGCGGATATCGTGTGTGTGTGTGGACGCTTTAGATCGTGCACATCTGTATATCTGCGGATATCGTGTGTGTGTGGACGCTTTCGATCGTGCACATCTGTATATCTGCGGATATCGTGTGTGTGTGTGGACGCTTTCGATCGTGCACATCTGTATATCTGCGGATATCGTGTGTGTGTGGACGCTTTCGATCGTGCACATCTGTATATCTGCGGATATCGTGTGTGTGTGTGGACGCTTTCGATCGTGCACATCTGTATATCTGCGGATATCGTGTGTGTGTGTGGACGCTTTAGATCGTACACATCTGTATATCTGCGGATATCGTGTGTGTGTGTGGACGCTTTAGATCGTGCACATCTGTATATCTGCGGATCACAGTGTCCACAGGTATGCTCATCAACACAGAGACCCGGGATAAGGAAAGCAAACATCGGGAAAAGCACCACTTGGGAATTCAGAGAATGGTTAAATATAGCGATACATATATCGGCCCAAACATGCATCAACGTCTCCCAGTGCTGTCCCACTGGTCTCCAGAGTCCCTCGTGTGCCAGGGAAACAAACACTCATAATGCGGAGTATTTACACACAGCTCAGATGTTTCTGCTAGCACGAGGAGGAATGATAATAACGGCAATGAGAGTGAATCAGGTCTTTCTTCAGCACATTTACTGCGGTTATGGCAAAGACTGCAACTTATTCAATCTTCCATCTTTTCTAAACAAAACAAGCTGTTTACAGGACAGGACGAGCCAAAGTGGAACAAATATGAACGACATGTACCCAGAAGACATTAGGATGCTTTCAAGTCACATAAAAATATTAATTATTACATATAGATATATAATAAATCAAATACATATTACTTTCTCTGCTTAATATTGATAATAATAGTACATTACATATAATTCACAAAAATAATTTAATTTAATATAATACATAATATACATAAAATAAACAACTAAAATAAGTTATATTTATTTGTAATATTTAAATAATAATAATAATAATAATAATATAAATTTGATATATAATACATTACATACATACATAAAATAAAAAATATAACATAATAATTTGCAATTATTAATTAATACTACTACTAATAAATTAGATATATAATATATAATGTGCATAAATAATCAAAAGAAATTTTTGAATATATTAATTTATAATAAATTACATGCAGAAAATATATAATGTATATTACATATATAATACATAATTTAAATAAAATTATAACATGAATTTGCAATGATAATAACAAATATTATTATATATTAAATATAATTAAAAAACAAAAAGGCATAATAATAATAGTAACATCTAAATAATAGCATATTACTTCGCAATTTAAATAATATTATTAAAAATAATAATAGGTTACATTTAATTTATTACAATAAATTAATAATTTAATATATAACAAAAAACTAAAATAAGTTAATATACAAATTTGCAATGATTATTATTATTAATAAATAATATTTATAAATTAGATCTATAATACATAACACATAAAATACAAAAATTATAATATAATATTTTGCAATAATGAATTCATACTACTACAACTAATAAATTAGATATATAATATATATGCATACAATCAAAATTATAATATATTAGCTTACAAAAGTTTTATTTAAAATTATACACATAAAATATATAATGTATATTACATATATAATAAATAATTTAAATAAAATAACATTAATTTGCAATGATAATAATAAAAAACATACACAATTATAATAATAACAACATCTAAATTATAGCATATTACTTTGCAATAAAGTAATAATAATAATATATTACATTTCATTTATTACAATACATTAATTTAATAATAATAATTTTATAATATATAACAAAAAACTAAAATAAGTAAATGATTAATAATAATAATAAATAATGAATAAATAAATTAGATATAAAATATATAATTGAAAAATCAAATACATTAAATTGCAATAAAATATATATTAAATAAATGTAATGATAATGGTAATGTGATGAATAAACATGATGTATATTATATACACAATAAACATAAATTACACTATATATCAAATAAATACTACTACTAATAAGTGAAGATATAAAGTGCATGTAATAATAATAATAATAATAATCATCAGGTCTTTCTTCAGCACATTTACTGCGGTTATGGCAAAGACTGACGCAGCATTTCAGCAACTTATTCAATCTTCCATCTTTTCTAAACAAAACAAGCTGTTTACAGGACGAGCTCGTGGCAGGACATGGAGTGAAAGGGGTTTTCCCAAATACACCTGCGGAGGCGTTAAACCCGGCTAAAACTCCTGGAATCTGCCCTAACATTAACATGAGCATTAACCTGCGTCGAGCTCAGCGTTTATAGAGTCTCTCTGTGCCAGTCCAGAGGCCTGTAAAGACGGCCCACCCTTACATAAACACCCCATCACGTATCATGGGTTCTGCTTTAGCTTTCGGGCATCGAGCCGCATTCCACCCGTCCCACACACACGGGCCAGAGCGCTTCCTGCAGGACGCAGATGTCTCACCTGGTTTTTGCACCTTGTGAAAAAGTCAGCGGAGCCGAAAACCACCCCTGGAGTATTTACTCCAGAGCGCGACCCCTCGGCGGGGTTATGTCCAGTGTTTACACTCGCATGATTGGTGGCTCTTCCTGTCACAGGACCACTTCATAAAGACAGCACTTAAATTCTTCAGTCGTCTTGCGGAGAGACGCGCTGGATAAACACCGTAAATAGCTCGCTCGTCAGGTCAGCTATAAATAACTCCAGTCCTCTGGATGGTCCAAAGGTATTTACACCGGACACCAATGATCGGGATTTTAGAGAGTTTGTTGTCCTCGTAGGGAAAAGAGTAGCCTTCACATACTGCCTAATATCTCAGAGAAGAAAGATCCAAAATACATAACAACAAATAGGGATCGACCGATATGGATTTTTTAGTGCCGATGCCGATTTTTTTTCCATCAGCCTTAGCCGATGAGCGATACGGGCTGCCGATTTTCTGGAGCCGATACTGCTTTTGCTCCCTCAATTTACATCATAAAAATGACACAATGATCAGGATGATAATTTAAAATTTACAATTTAAAAAAAGGAACATTTATTAAAACAATATTTAACAACTAGTAAAAACAGGTGAGGTAGAACAAGAAAAAAAAAAGAGTTTGTGGTGAAAATAAATTCTGAAAATAAATATTTAAGCATAAATAAAATAATGACACTATTGCACACAGTATCAACAAGCGAGCAGCATAATAAAGTGCACACTGACTGTACTATACTTCATTTTACAACTATTTACAACCTAGTCATTTAATGGTTACACTCTAAAAAATGCTGGGTTAAAAATAACCCAAGTTGGGTTGAATATGGACTAACCCAGCAATTGGGTTGTTTTGACCCAGCGGTTGGGTTAAATGTTTGCTTAAAACAACCCAATTGATGGGTTAGTCCATTTTCAACCCAACTTGGGTTATTTTTAACCCAGCATTTTTTCGAGTGTAGGTGTAGCTTAATCTCTTGTAGAGCAACACCAGCGGCAATTCAGGGAAAAATCTCCCAATGCTCCACGTGAAACTTCAGTCTTTCCACCTTTTACCATCGTGTCAATTCTCAATTGATTTTGATTAATATGCGTGAGGGAGAGCGAGACAGTTTGAAGACGGTGAGAGCTGCCCTGTGGACGCCTGTCTGGAAATAATGCAGGGGAAAAAATATCGGCGAACGCAGCAGCCTTATATCGGCCGATACACGTAAAAAATCACACGCATCGGCCCGATATATAGGTCTAACACTAATAACAAATATATATATACACTGACTGACAGGTGAAGTGAATAACACTGATGATCTCTGTTAGTGGGTGGGATTTATTAGGCAGCAAGTGAACATTTTGTCCTCAGATTGTCCTTGATGTGTTAGAAGCAGGAAAAATGGGCAAGCGTAAGAATTTGAGCGAGTTTGACAAGGGCCAGATTGTGACGGCTAGACCAGGGGTTTTCAAACTGGGGTCCTCCAGAAGGTTCTAAGGGGTCCCCAGAAAATTTCAGAGGATAAATAGACAAAGCAAGTCTAATTAATATTCAAACTATTTTATTTCTAAATGTTTCTCTCCATTTACATACTTTCTAGAATTGTATGTCTTTTCATTGTAGTGAGTTTTTCTCACTATGGTCCCCTTTGTCTCGCTCACTGGGGTTGTAAGGCAGTTTTCTTAACGCAGTACGTAAACTGCTTACATACATTTAATATGAAAGTTGCTTTTACAAATAATTTTTAGTTGAAAACGTTCTTCTTCAGGTTTATACATCCAATATTAAGTATATCCAATTTTAAAATATGTAGATGGATTTTAGGAAGGGGGTCCCTCATAAAAGGTTCATCATATTTGGGGGTCCTTGGCATCAGTAAGTTTGAAAACCCCCTGGGCTAGACGACTGGGTCAGAGCATCTCCAAAACTGCAGCTCTTGTGGGCTGTTCCCGGTCTGCAGTGGTCAGTCTCTATCAAAAGTGCTCCAAGGAAGGACCAGTGGAGAACCGGCCACAGGGTCATGGAGGACCAGTGGAGAACCGGCCACAGGCTCATGAAGGACCAGTGGAGAACCGGCCACAGGGTCATGAAGGACCATTGGAGAACCGGCCACAGGGTCATGGAGGACCAGTGGAGAACCGGCCACAGGGTCATGGAGGACCAGTGGAGAACCGGCCACAGGGTCATGAAGGACCATTGGAGAACCGGCCACAGGGTCATGGAGGACCATTGGAGAACCGGCCACAGGGTCATGGAGGACCAGTGGAGAACCGGTCACAGGGTCATGAAGGCCCAGTTGAGAACTGGCCACAGGGTCATGGAGGACCATTGGAGAACCGGCCACAGGGTCATGGAGGACCATTGGAGAACCGGCCACAGGGTCATGGAGGACCAGTGGAGAACCGGCCACAGGGTCATGGAGGACCAGTGGAGAACCGGCCACAGGGTCATGGAGGCCCAGTTGAGAACCGGCCACAGGGTCATGGAGGACCAGTGGAGAACCGGTCACAGGGTCATGAAGGCCCAGTTGAGAACCGGCCACAGGGTCATGAAGGCCCAGTGGAGAACCGGCCACAGGGTCATGAAGGACCAGTGGAGAACCGGCCACAGGGTCATGAAGGACCAGTGGAGAACCGGCCACAGGGTCATGAAGGACCAGTGGAGAACCGGCCACAGGGTCATGAAGGCCCAGTGGAGAACCGGCCACAGGGTCATGAAGGACCAGTGGAGAACCGGCCACAGGGTCATGGAGGACCAGTGGAGAACCGGCCACAGGGTCATGGAGGACCAGTGGAGAACCGGCCACAGGGTCATGAAGGACCAGTGGAGAACCGGCCACAGGGTCATGAAGGACCAGTGGAGAACCGGCCACAGGGTCATGAAGGACCAGTGGAGAACCGGCCACAGGGTCATGAAGGACCAGTGGAGAACCGGCCACAGGGTCATGAAGGACCAGTGGAGAACCGGCCACAGGGTCATGAAGGACCAGTGGAGAACCGGTCACAGGGTCATGAAGGCCCAGTTGAGAACCGGCCACAGGGTCATGAAGGCCCAGTGGAGAACCGGCCACAGGGTCATGAAGGACCAGTGGAGAACCGGCCACAGGGTCATGAAGGCCCAGTGGAGAACCGGCCACAGGGTCATGAAGGACCAGTGGAGAACCGGCCACAGGGTCATGAAGGACCAGTGGAGAACCGGCCACAGGGTCATGGAGGACCAGTGGAGAACCGGCCACAGGGTCATGGAGGACCAGTGGAGAACCGGCCACAGGGTCATGAAGGCCCAGTTGAGAACCGGCCACAGGGTCATGGAGGACCAGTGGAGAACCGGCCACAGGGTCATGAAGGCCCAGTTGAGAACCGGCCACAGGGTCATGGAGGACCAGTGGAGAACCGGCCACAGGGTCATGAAGGCCCAGTGGAGAACCGGCCACAGGGTCATGAAGGACCAGTGGAGAACCGGCCACAGGGTCATGAAGGACCAGTGGAGAACCGGCCACAGGGTCATGAAGGACCAGTGGAGAACCGGCCACAGGGTCATGGAGGACCAGTGGAGAACCGGCCACAGGGTCATGAAGGCCCAGTTGAGAACCGGCCACAGGGTCATGGGCGGCTGAGGCTCATTGATGCCCATGTGGGCCGATCAAACAGACGAGCTACTGGAGCTCAAACTGCTCAAGAAGTTAATGCTGGTTCTGATAGAAAGGGGTCAGAATACACAGAGCATTTCAGTCTGTTGTGTATGGGGCGGCACAGCTGCTGACCAGTGCCCATGTTGACCCCTGACCCCGCCCAAAGCACCAACAGTGGCCCGTGAGCATCAGAACTGGACCACGGAGCAATGGAAGAAGGTGGATGTGACTTTGACACGTCTCACCTACCTAAGCATTGTTGAGCCCATGTCCAGTCTTTCATGGAGACGGTTTTCCCAGTGGCTGTGGCTCTTTCAGCAGATAATGCGCCGCCACAAAGCACAAATGCTTCAGGAATGGTTTGAGGAGCACAACGACAAGTTTGAGTCCAAATTCCCCAGATCTCAATACAATCGAGCATCTGTGGGATGAGCTGAACAAACAAGTCCGATCCATGGCGGCCCCACCTCGCAACTTACAGGGTTTAAAGGATCTGCTGCTAACATCTTGGTGCCAGATACCACAGCACACCTTCAGGGGTAATGTTATGCCTGATCAGTGCATTCATTTGAAAATGTGCAATGCAATCATTAAATAATTATTTATTATATATAAAATGTATATGAAATAACTAAATTATATTAAAATAATTATAATATTTGGTTTGCAATAATGAAAGCCCTCATGTCAGGTGATGTTATTGTTCTGTAAAGTCCGATGTGAGACATTAAGCAGTAAGTGAGCGGGTGGGAATGTCAGTAATGATCACACACACTATAAGACGAATGCTTCATGCCATCCTGTCAGCTTTAGGACCTGAAGCGACCCGGGTGGAGTCCATTAGCCTTACGCTGTCATGACAGCAGATGGAGCGAGGCGGAGCACTGGGACGGAGAAACACACTCAACGCCAGTCAGATGAGATCCGTCTCACAACCGCTCTGACCTCAGATCAGCCTGTGTCATTCCAGCTCACGGGTGGAGGAAGAACACCTTCCCCTCGCTTCCAGAGGGACAGACAGGCGGAGCGTTTCTTTCCTGGCCGCACTTTCACTGCTAATCTGACCACACAATTCATCAAGTCACTCAAGACCACAGTCTTCCAGACAATCACAGGACACGGCTTTATTGGGACGGGACGGTTCTCTCTGGTCTGGATACTGTGATTACAATACTTATTATGTTCATTTGTAATAATATTAATAATAATAATAATATTTATATACAGTACACAAACAGACACACACACACACACACACACACTCAAAGACACGCACGCACGCACACACACACACACACACACACACACACACACACACACACACACACACACACACACACACACACACACTCACACTCAAAGACACACACACACTCAAAGACACACATGCACTCAAAGACACACACGCACTCAAAGACACACACTCACACACACTCAAAGACACACACACACACAGATACACACTTACACACACTCAAAGACATGCACACACACACTAAAAGACACGCACACACACACACACACACACACTCACACTCAAAGACACACACTCACACACACTCAAAGACACACACACACACACACACACACATAGATACACACTCACACACACTCAAAGACACGCACACACTAAAAGACACACTCAAAGACACACACTCACACACACACACACACACACACACTCAGACACGCACACACTAAAAGACACGCACACACTAAAAGACACGCACACACTAAAAGATACACTCAAAGACACACTCTCACACACACACACACACGCACACTCAAAGACACGCACACACTCAAAGACACGCACACACTAAAAGACACGCACACACTAAAAGACACGCACACACTAAAAGACACACTCAAAGACACACTCTCACACACACACACACACACACACACACACACAGACACACACAGACACACACTCAAAGACACGCACACACTAAAAGCCACACACACACTCAAAAACACGCACACACTCAAAGACACGCACACACTAAAAGACACACTCTCACACACACACACACACACACACACACACACACACACACACACACACAGACACATACAGACACACACTCAAAGACACGCACACACTAAAAGCCACACACACACTCAAAAACACGCACACACTCAAAGACACACTCAAAAACACGCACACACTCAAAGACACACTCAAAGACACGCACACACTAAAAGACACACTCAAAGACACACACTCACACACACACTCAAAGACATGCACACACTAAAAGACACACACACACACACAAACACACTCAAAGACACGCACACACTAAAAGACACACTCAAAGACACACTCACACACTCAAAGACACACTCACACACTCAAAGACACGCACACACTCACACAGAGACACACATATACATATATATATATATATATATATATATATATATATTTTTTTTTTTAATTAAA
>JARQWZ010001740.1:207500-300491 GCA_033150135.1 Gobio occitaniae
ATGTGGATGTGTTTGCACCAGCTCTGAGATGAGGTCAGTAAAGTGGCTCTGTTATGATGGTGTGATTATAAAGTATATCTGAGACTGCATAGACTCTATAGACGTGAGAATAGAGTTTGAATGATTCACTCTTCTTTGCGTGACACAGAACAGAATCTTTCGGCATTATCGTGAATATTGTATAAGCATTATGGGAAGGGAGGATCTCGGGAGTGCACATCAACGTCACACACTTTAGATTTTCCTGAAATCCTTCAAATAAAATTCAGTCAACAGGCTTTTCAAACACAACCTTCTGGGTCTCGTTCTTTGAGTTTCATTACAAGCGGTTCACACACTGGCAATAAGAAAAGAGATTAATGCATGACAATTCTTACATATAGCATATTTAAATATGTGAAAAATAATGAAATAAAATGTATTAAAAAAAAAACAAACAAACATTTTTTAAATTTAAAATGTTTCATGTTTTAAAAAAAGTGTATATCATTAAAAATATATTTTAGAAAAATTAAAATTGTTATTATATACTAAAAATAATTTTAAAATTCAATTAATTTCTGTATTTACACATATATTAAAGATATAAGAATATATATATATATATTCCTATATTTTTAATATATGTGTAAATACAGAATTTATATACACACACACACAATACATTTTTTATTACTGTATTTTATAAACAATTAAATAAATGTATAAAAAGAATTAAATAAATTTAAATATATACACTTAAGTTTTTTATTAAGTGTATGTATATATTCTTATATCTTCAAAATGTGTGTAAATAAAGAATTTAATTTAATATAATTTTTTTTATATATTTTTATTTTTTTATCTAATTGTTTATAAAAACAATTTTCAGTTTATTTATTATTTATGTATTTTTAATAATATACACTTTTTAAAATATGAAATTTTAAAGTTTTATTTTAAATTAATTTAATTATATTAATATACATTTATATAAATAAAAATAATAATAAATTATATAAATTATTAAATATATTAATAATTGAATTAATTATATAAATATACACACTTAAATGTTTCATGTTTAAAAAAAGTAAAAGAAATAAACTTAAAGTAAAAGCTTTATTCTAAACAATTAGATAAATACAAAATTATAATTAATGTAAAATAAATTCTGTATTTAAACACAAACTATTAGGGGTGTAACGGTACACAAAACTGACGGTTCGGTACGTACCTCAGTTTTGAAGTCACGGTTCGGGACGGATTCGGTACAGCAGTTTTACAAAATTGCTTTTTATTAATTTTTATTCAACAGTGGTTTAATGAAAAAAAATTGTGTCTGTCTTTAAATGAATTCAGTTATAACTAAAAGTATCTTAAAGATAATGCTGTAAACAAATAGGGAGCCCTTACTTACATATTGCTATTAAAGATTAATAACAGAGCCCAAACTATTAGCCTAAATTAATTTGCTATTTATTTTTAGATATAATAATCAACACTCATAAGCTTCACATAAGGTAGTTTTTGCATTAACATCTAAATCTAATTATTATTATTATTATTTCTCCAATTCGTTGTTGAAATATAATCATTTAGTGGCTGTAATTTTCATGACAGGTTTATTTAAACATACATTAAATAAACAAGACATCACGAACAGGCTAACTGTGCGTTCACACCGCACGGCGAGAGCGTCAAAGTGGCCGGAAGTCATTCAATGGGAGCCTGGCGGCGAGCTCCGGCGAGAGCCGCGCGGCACGTCTTGGGCGTCGAGGAGAGTTGAAATCAGGTCAACTTTATGGTAATGAGCTATGACGCGGTTCGGCGGCAACCAATCCGAATGTAGAAGTGCTCCGCTTGAGATGATTCTAGAGAACGCAGTGCTGTAAACTTTGGTTCCGACCACATTAGTTCCCAAGCAAAATAGAGGAGAGGTTGATCACTGCTGCTGCGGCGGGTTTGATAAGAAGGCACGCAACATTATTTATACACAACACAAATTGCTTTTAATTGGTTTATTTCGTTAGCAAACATGTAACTATAATTGTTAAGTTATTTCCATCGAGCTGCTTTTTTTTTTACTTTCACATTTAAATGATTTCATGAGGTTATCTTATACAGTTATACCCTTCCTGTGGTCAGTCTGCACAAACTCTGATCAACATGATTGTTTGCTTTGCAGCCCCTTTTAAAAAAGACCAAGCATTCGATCTACGTCAGAGCGGCAGCGCGTCCACAAATCTTTCTACAGCGTAGATGGCAGGGCGGCCAGAGCGAAGTTTGACGCTCTCGCCGGCGGCGGTGTGAACGCACAGTTAGTAGTATATAATGAATATATATAGGCTAATATAACGAATATATAGGCTAATATAGTGCATGCATTCAGTGAAAGAGTTAATCTCTCTAGTGAACTCACAGCTGTGGACACTGAATGACTTCTGAGGTAAACATGATTCTACATGACATTGTTTACAAGCTGTTTTATTGTCTTTTCGCGGTTGAAACACCGATGGAGCGATTACACAACATATGATACGTTTCAGTAAGTTGTAATATATCCTCAACACACCTTAAGATATTAATTTGTGTTTATTCTTTAGGAAGAGATGATCGCGTTCACTCGCGCGCCGCGCGCTGCCGCTTGAAGTTGAACTGATACGTGTCTATCAGTCACGTCACATTATAGAGCCTTAAAACTGCATTTATCGTTTGAATTTCGTGATAAAATGGACTGAATTCTCAATATGTTCGTGTGGGAACTAGGATTGAAGTGTGTTACGCGCTTTAAACAAGCCGACTGTTAACTGTTAAAGATTGCATTCATAACCGTTCGGTACACGCGTGCACCGTACCGAAAGCCCTGTACCGAAACGGTTCAATACGAATACGTGTACCGTTACACCCCTACAAACTATGTTTAAAAATATAAAAACACTATATTATACACATATATATATAAACACTATTATATATTTATAATTTTTAAACATAGTTTGTGTGTAAATACAGAATTTATTTTTACATTAATTGTAATTTTTTATTTATCTAATTGTTTAGAATAAAACTTTTACTTTAAGTTCATTTGTTTTATATATATGGGCTGTCAAAAGATTAATCGCGATTAATCACATACAAAATAAAAGTTTGTGTTTACATAATATATGTGTGTGTACTCTGTTAATTATTATTTATATATAAAAACACACACAAGCATGTATATATTTAAGAAAAATGTATTATATTTATATATAAAATATTTATATTTATATATAATATAAATTATATAAATGTATATACAGTATATACATGCAAATATTTCTTAAATATATACATGAATGTGTGTGTATTTATATATAAATAATAATTAACACACATATATTATGTAAACACTTAAAACTTTTATTTTGGATGCGATTAATCGCGATTAATCTTTTGACAGCCCTAATATAAATATATATATATGGCAAATAAAGTTTGTCCTTGTGTTAAAGCGGCCGGTGGTCTAACCTCCTCGTGACGCTAGAGTTACTCCGTCGTAGGAGAAGGTGAGGCAGGACGGGTCTGATCCAGGAGTGTGAGCCTGACGGCAGTGGAACTTGGTGTGGACCTGAAACACAACACAGAAGCACATTAGAGGAACGGAGGAGCTTTCAACACGTCTGGAGGAGACCCGCGGCCCATTAATACAGCCGCTCTCCACACATAAAGACCTTTCATAGCCCAACGTCTGCGGGACATACGGTTCTCATCTGCAAAAACCAGCTCGACTCGTAACCGCTTCATTCTTGGACCGAACAGTGTTCTGCCCTGCGTTTGATACACTGCCATCCTCCAGCCGCTTTCTCATATTAAACATCAACACAAGGGCTGAGAATGAATATATAAACCACAAGCTTTTTAAGCTGAGCAGAGTCTCTTCAGTTCCTGGAGCACACGAGTCCTCACCCTGAACCGCAGATCTGAGGGGGAACACACACCTCACAGGTGCTCAACACTTTTTGTGGGGTTTTGCCACTTTATTTTATTTGGAGGTAACAAACGACAACATTTAATTTAATTTATAAAAATTAAATAAAATCCTAAACAAGCTTTATTTCAATTAAAAACATGGAAATTAAATTACACTAAAAAAAAATATATATATTTATGTATTAGGGATGCAACAATACAGTTTATACAGTTAGTGGTTTTTAACCACGGTTTTCAGTTCGGTTCGGTTCTGATGGCTTGTCACATCAGTTTGTTTACTATTCTATTCTTAGCCGACAAGAACAGCAAGAGGTTAAGGAGAAAAAAATACTATTTTTCAATACTCTTTCTTTATTTTACTTAAAAGAACTGAAAACCCGTACTTAAACTTAAAACTTTACTTTAAAAAAACACTTGTACACACTCCTAGTGTATTGTATAATATAAAATAAATATATATAAAGATTTACACTGGCAGCTCAGAGCTGTACAGCAGCATTTAAGTATGAGATTGAATGAATAAATGTAAAAATAAAACACTTCACAGACTTCACTATAAAATATACATTGACTCTTATTAAAGCTACTGTATTAGTTTTTCAGTCAAGAGTGATTTTCTCTTTGTCTTCTGTTGTTGTATTAACATTAAAGGGATATTTCACTCAAAAATGAAAATTCTGTCATCGAGAAATGAATACAGGTTTGGAACAATATTAGAGTGAGTAAATAATGACATTATTTTAGAGGTGAACTGTCCCTTTAAGGGCCGCGTGTTCACTATAGGCTGCTGCTGTCACTTTAATGGTGCGTTCACACCGGACGCGATTCGCGCGAGTGATTTACATGTTAAGTTAATACAGAGGCGCGAAATGGCATTCTGCGGCGCGATTCGTGCGAATGAGGCTGCGCGAAGGACGCGAATTGAGCGTTTTGAACGCGCGATTCACGCGAATCGCTCAAGTTGAAAAATCTGAACTTTGGCGGATATTTCGTGCCGCGTTAACCAATCAGGAGCTTGCTCTAGTAGTGACAACAATGAGGAGAAAATCTGTATATTAATATCTGGTTCAGACAATATGATTATCACTGTGATAACATTAAATGACATGAAACACAACACAGTCTCTTTTTGTTAAAAGCAAGTTTATGTATGATCAATAATACAAAAGTATAAGTAATGTATAATAAGCTATACATGAAATAAAGCAAACAATTCAGTCAAACATTCAAAGTCAGTGCTAGTAGGCTAACGTTACAACTGCAACGTACAGTTATAGCCTAAAAATATAAAGTAATGAAACTTCTATTTGCCCTCAGTCTTAACGATTTGCCAGGGAACAAATTATAGATCCATGAGACCAAAGATCGGCCGTTACAAGACGAATTATAGCTGGAGACGCCACAGAGACATCAGAGTCAGCGGCAGACGGCAGAAGGACTGGCTGAGGAAAGGTTGCCCTCGCCGGCTTTGACGAGCGCCGCTGATCCGCTGGAGCTCACAACTCCGAAAACGGCAGATAAATTGTTCAAATAGGCACTCTTTAAATAAATAAACCACAGATTTGAGCTTTAAACAACTACATTATCGACTGAAAAGTCTTAAAACTACGTTTTGTCACACATTAACAGTAGATTTTAACAAAAAAAAGACGTGTAAACACAGCCCATGTCAGCCATTTCTCAACGAGATGAGCCGCTGGCGGAAGCCCCGCCCATGACGCGAATTCACATCTGTTGTGCAGTGAATGTCACGCGCGATTGAAGCGAGTAAACTCAAAATGTTTAAGCGTCCACCTTCGCGCGAATCACGTCCGGTGTGAACGCCACATAAGATCTATGTGCATCTGATATAAAGACGGACGCCGATTTTACTTTCACTTTAGACATAACCGACTGTGTTTATGTAAACCTTGTGTGTACAGTATTAGCGCAGTAAGACGACTAACTTAGTCCAGTAATCACGTGTTTGACAGGCGTTTAGTGCGCTCGCTCAGCTCATGTTAAAACCGTGCATAAGCAACAGCTCTGTGTTTTCCCGCCGTTAGATCCGCCCGTGAGCGCATCTGTTACACAGGACATCAGTTCTGACTGGATCTCTTCCCTAATCGACCCTCACTTACATTTTCCTCTGTTTTTTATTCGTTGACGAAAATGTTTATAGTTTTTGTCATCCAAAGCTGTTTTTTATTTAGTTAGCGTCTCGTTTTTGTCAGTGAAATAAGGTTAAAAATTAACTGGTTAAAAGCGCTATATAAATAAAGGTGACTTGACTTTACATGTGTGTTAGCAGTGCTTCTATCGTTTGTTTCTGCTTCTTCTTTGCCTGTGTTTTGATCAGGAGATTCACTCTTTCAGGAGGTGTGTAACAGCGCCCCCTACCGTACAACATTGCAAATAGCTGGAAAATTCTATCAATGGCAGGGAAAGAGTTAAATATATTTTGGTGTATTAAGCCGTATTCAGACAGTATTTGTTTCTCATGTGGACGTCTTTAAAAATAAATGTGCAGCCACTTCAGTGATAAACTCGTGCATTCGGATGTGATTTTTTTGTGAGTTTTGTGATCATACGCACCTGAGAACCTGATCACATGCTCAATAACATGATTGTGCTGTAAATAAAATAGCTTGGAATAATAAGAATAAATTCATATTTAATTGAATAATAGGAAAATATTAATTATTTAAATCTCCCGTTTAAAAAACAGGAAGATAGGATATCATTTTAAAGCTACACTGTGTAACTTTTTTAGTTTATTCTTAGCTAAAAACACTTCGTTCTTTCAAAAATATATGTGCTCATTAATGTATATTTACTTCTTTCAAGTAATAAAGTATTCTCGTAAGTTTATAATATGCCATTGAAAATACATATGGTAATGGGTTCGAATGCGGGTCGCCATGTTGCCCCTCCATCTTGAAAGTACATTAGCCAAAGAGGGACATACCCGTGAATTCAAGCTTCGCCTTTGGCGTTTTAACACTCGATGTGTCGAATGTGGACGAGGTCGAACTGGAAGCCATATTAATCTTGGACTAAATCGGCCACCGTAGGCGTTAAAACGAAATCGGAATTGAGAGGAAGAGAAACTAATATTCACTGGATGGTCATATACAAGTTCACCACTAGATGGGGGAAAATATCACAGTATAGCTTTAAAAAATGTGGAAATGAGCGTAAATAAGTGAACACAGCCTCTTCTTTACACGAGGTGAATATAATGCTGCTAAATTAAGGTATTTAACGTTAACTACTGCCGTAATAACGGCCCATTTCAAATCTTAAGTGTTTTTCTTCTCTTTCTCTTTTGAGCGGTAATTAAAAATTATTCTTGTAAATACTTTCCAGCATTTCAGTAATAAAAGTCTAGGCTAGATCTTTAAAATGCATCCAAATGACAGCGAAGCGCAGCCGTACGGTGCTCTGTAAGGGTCAAAAAGGACATAAACAGTGAATTTTGATGCGATATATTCTTGAAAATTCAGACGGTAGTTAAATCACCACACAGTATTGGTTTTTGCCTAAAAACAGGAGGTCATTCAGCCGGGGATTTTTACATTTTACATTTTTGGTGGAAGAAAAACACTGACATTCTGGATTCAGACGGATATAAAATCACTGACTAGCCCCTGTCAATGATGACAATACCTTATGACCCCACGAGAAACAATAACCGTCCCAAAAGGGCTTTAGTTTTACCTCCATCTCATAACTCCCATAAGCCATTGCAGTGTCTAAAGCCTGAGCGAGAGGTTTCTGAGCTCCATTAGTCTGATCAATAACCGTTTGAGCGACCTCAATGTCACAATCCATGAAGAACAGAGCAATCTGACCAGCAGAACATCACTGAACAGATGATCATTCATATAATAATATTTCACAACTTCAGGCGCTCTCAGACTCTAACACAAGAGAAGATCGTCAGGTTTTAGTATCACTGATATAATGCCTGTCCATATAACTCTACGAGTTTGTGTTATTTCAGTACATCAAATGAGAAATGCTGCTGAAACTAAATCACTTTATTTTGGCTAATGTTTATTTTATTTCAGGTAATGATTTTTTTGGGGGGTTTTAGTTTACGGCAATATCCCTGGTCTGGTTAGAATTTGCTTCGTGACACGAGTGCCAAAGTCCACAAACCTGGAGCTGAAGAACGGCTTCCAAACCATCAGAATCCATCACACATCCACCGCTAAACTACAGCTGTGAACATTAGCACAAATCTAAATCCCACAGGCCACGATGTGAAGCTAAATGAGTTGATGTGGTGTTTAAAACAGAAGAGGGAGGGAGACCGGGGCAAGTTGTCACATGTCTATATCTCAAAAACAAAAGTTTCGAGTGCAATTACCAAATGCATAAATGCTTTTTTTGTCGATCAGTGGTCATCTATGTAATTTCAAACACCTAGCACATTCGATTATAATTATTAAGACAATAAATAATAAGCAGATATGTACATGAGTGGTGCTTGCCGTGGCACTAGGCAATCGCTACCGTGATGCAAGCGACTGCAAGAGAGCCAAACCAAGTCTATAGTATGTTCTGGTGCTGAAATATGGCTCATTCATGATGTTACACGGTTGCTAGGGTGCTCTAACTGGTTGCTAGGGCGTAGCTATGAAGTTGAAATTTCACCATTTATTGCTAGGCTGAGCCTCTATAACATTCTGATGCGGAGATATGATGTCACAAAGTTCTGTCCAATTGTAAATCTATGGGATTTCTCGGCCGCTGGATGAAAATTCTATGCCAGATCGCGTAAAAAAAAACATAGCAGACATGATTTAATACTTCATTCATGAGAAACGGAGACAAACATTGCAGGATAATAGTGAGGTTTCGCAATCACCACTAATTATAGTTTAACTCGCTTGTATTATATTTGGCTGCAAATTGCCCAATCGTTTCCAATGCGCTCATTTTTGACCGGAATTTTTCTTCTTCTTTACACTTCATCAGAATAGCACAAATTCTGCATATATATTTCATATAAAAAAAATTATTTTCATAACAATAAAGGAAACATTTTATAACTTTTTCACTTGGGCAATAATCTGCCAAGTGTCATCTTTCAAAAGAGACCAAACTGATATGTGATCCAAATCAACCCAACCGCTGGGTTAAAACATCCCAACCGCTGGGCTAAAACATCCAACAGCTGGGCTAAAACAACCCAACCGCTGGGCTAAAACAACCGAACCGCTGGGTTAAAACATCCCATTCTCTGGGATAAAACAACCCAACCGCTGTGTTAAAACAACCCAACCGCTGGGTTAAAACATCCCAACCGCTGTGTTAAAACAACCCATTCCCAGGGTTAAAACAACCCAATCGCTGTGTTAAAACAACCCATTCCCTGGGTTAAAACAACACAACCGCTGGGATAAAACAACCGAACCGCTGGGTTAAAACATCCCATTCTCTGGGATAAAACATCCCAACCGCTGTGTTAAAACAACCCAACCGCTGGGTTAAAACATCCCAACCGCTGGGTTAAAACATCCCAACCGCTGTGTTAAAACAACCCATTCCCAGGGTTAAAACAACCCAATCGCTGTGTTAAAACAACCCATTCCCTGGGTTAAAACAACCCAAACGCTGGGTTAAAACAACCCAACCGCTGGGGTTAAAACAACCCATTCCTAGGGTTAAAAACAACCCAATCGCTGTGTTAAAACAACCCATTCCCAGGGTTAAAACAACCCAACCGCTGGGTTAAAACAACCCAATCGCTGTGTTAAAACAACCCATTCCCAGGGTTAAAACAACCCAATCGCTGTGTTAAAACAACCCATTCCCAGGGTTAAAACAACCCAATCGCTGTGTTAAAACAACCCATTCCCTGGGTTAAAACAACCCAAACGCTGGGTTAAAACAACCCAACCGCTGGGTTAAAACAACCCAACCGCTGGGTTAAAACAACCCATTCCTAGGGTTAAAAACAACCAAATCGCTGTGTTAAAACAACCCATTCCCTGGGTTAAAACAACCCAAACGCTGGGTTAAAACAACCCAACCGCTGGCTTAAAACAACCCAATCGCTGTGTTAAAACAACCCAATCGCTGTGTTAAAACAACCCATTCCCAGGGTTAAAACAACCCAATCGCTGTGTTAAAACAACCCATTCACCCAATTGCTGGGTTAGTCCATTTTCAACCCAACTGTTGTTTTTAACCCAGCCCTTTTTAGAGAGTAGAGTGTGCTTCATCCAGCAGATTCTGCTCCAGAAATGAATGATTCCTTAAACGTCTTTTGTGGAAAAATAGTGTTTGGAATGACATGATGGTGAGTTAATAATGGACTTACATAATTTGTGAACTCTTTTTCCTGGTCGGTAACAGTGGAAACATTCAATAGGGCTTTTTTTTGTAGCCAAAACTCCACGGGTTGAGTCTTTATGGAAACTGTCTTGCACTAATAAACCCACCATGAGAGGTTTTCACAGCGGCCCTGCTCAATGAACTCTAATGAAGAGTGATGGAAACCAAAGCCACTTCATGGACGGAGGCGCAAAAAGTGCCAAAACACGAGCGGAGGACAGGAAGGAGCGACACGAGGGGGCAAAAGCAACAGATCGACAGTGTAGAAGAGAGACGGAGGGACAGAACCAGCTCCAGAAATAGCCTCAGAGCGAGAGGGAAGCTGAAGTGTGTGTGTGTGAACATCCACAGGGGAAACCAAAGAGCTGGAACGAGCAGATAACACGGCTTCACACACGCCAGATCACGTGTTCCCGCGCCGTCCTCACCGCAACGCTCTCGCAAAACCAATTAACTTCTGCATAATTGTGCGTCTTTATCAGAGTTCCTCCACCTGCTCGCGGCCGGTGGAGCGGCTGATTACCCAACATTCAGCTTAATTCATTCACAACGGGCCAGGAAAGAAGAAGAGAAAGGACGTCCCGCCGCTCCTCATAACGTCTGTCAAGTGTTTAAGACATGAAATCACAACGGATGTTATTAACACACACACACACACACACACACACACACACACACACACACACACACACACACACACACACACACACACACACACACACACACACACACACACACACACACACACACACACACACACACACACACACATTACAGTAAAGCAGTGCTTCTCAACCAGCAGCCTTAGCAAACGTCAAAGGGACTGAGGGAAATCAAATAATAAATCAAATAAAAATCAAATCAAATAATAAATCAAAGTAAATTTAAATGAAATAATAAATTAAAGTAAAATTTAAATAAAATAATAAATACAATTAAATTAAAATAATAAATTAAATAAAAATTAAATAACAAATCAAAGTAAAATTAAAATTAAATAATAAATCAAAGTAAAATTAAAATAAAATAATAAATCAAAGTGAAATTGAAATAAAATAATAAATCAAAGTAAAATTGAAATAAAATAAATCAAAATTAAATTAAAATAAAATAATAAATCAAAGTAAAATTAAAATAAAATAATAAATCAAAGTAAAATTAAAAACTAAATTAAATTAAATGAAAAATCAAAAAAATAAATAAAGTACAATAAGAATAAAAAATGATATATATAAATAAATAAAATAAATGTATAAAATAAAATAGATTTCTTATGTATTAAAATAATCAATATTGCACACCTCTCAGTTGTGTTAATAAAATAAGCAGCTTTGGCAATATTACAGCATAAACACTTAAGCTTAAAAGCCTTTATGTATAATGCATAATAAAGTTATTCATAATGTACATTATAATGCATTATAATATTTGCAGATGCATCTAAAACTGGTTGTTTGTCGTGTTTTTGAATGCATTATACTTTCTAAAGGTGTGTTCAATTAATAGATTATAACGTGTTATAACTGTGGTTACAATTATTCATAAGATCATACACAATTAATGCACTTAAAGGAGCTGTATGTAGGACTGTGGCCAAAACTGGTACTGCAATCACTTTCAAATGACTGTAGAGCGGTGTATCCCCCTCCCCTGACTCCAGGTTGCCAGATAGGCTGCAAGATCCAGCAGGAACGTAGGCTGCTACAGGAGCTTTCAATGGCAAGTGACGAGTCGTACACAGTAAGTTTTTTTTCTTTCTGTTAATTATGTTTATGCTTCAAGAGCGATGTTTTGTGAAGTAATTATGAATCGCAAAAATGTACTAATGGCGATTAGCCAAATATAATCGTAAATATGAACGATCGTATGTGACAGTACATTCCCACATGAAAAAATACTATAGTAAAATTACAGCAAAGCTAAATAACATTAGCAATGGTCATACAGGTCAACTTGCAGCATGTTTTGTCCACTATATATGCGAAGAACGAATGAGGAATAATTTTTACCGAGGTAACGTTAGGCTACTGTCTCAAATACGTTTTCACATTGCCATAATAGGCGTGCTAATGTTGTTTTCCTCAGCGTCCCAGCATAATGACAGAGAAACGGGCTCTGATAATGCATTACTAATGTTAGCAATGACGACTCGCCGTTTTAATTTATAAAAAAACAATTCCTTTATACCTTTTCAATTCAATGACCCACCTCCTCCATCTGCGCTAACCTAACGTTACTTTGCACAAACATGCATAACTTTGTTCGACTGTCATGAATATTTGAAATGTCCATTTACATTAAGTACAAGTTAGCCAAACATAGATGAACCTTACCTGTCCAGGAGAAAATTAGCAACGTTGGCATCAGTCTTCAAATTATTATCCGTTTTCAGCCGTCTCCATCTTTCAAAGGCATCTCTTATACAAATCCTTGTTTTATTTCGGACACTGTCACAACGTTTTTCTGATTCTTAACGAGGTCGTTTAGGTTTCGTAAAGTTAGACATTGTTTATCCAAAAAGTTTGTAGCTGCAGCTTTGGTAACTAGAGCAGAGCTGGCAACCCGAATGCAGAAACACTACTGACTTCGTGATTGGTCGACAGGTGGAGGGTGGCGCTTCAGGCCAAAACACAACATGTCAACATCAACATCAGTTGTGGGCTGCAACTTCACTTTTAAAATGACAATATCTTGGCCTGGCAACCGTTGTCAGTGATATAAGTATTTGAAATTAACATGATTTCTTAATGTCTAGTGACATATCAGGGCCATTTTATGATTAATTGAAATACATTTCTTACATACAGTTCCTTTAAATAAGTGCTTTTAGTAAAAGTGTTACCAAATATTTTATCCTTTCTGGGAGCCTTCGAGTTAAAGATGTTGAGAAGCGCAGAACTAAAGTTTCTAAAATCTCAATCTCTTAGTGTAACCGACATCTAGAACACATCGACAATTAGTGCAAATCAACTGACCTATCGTAAGCCCCGCCCCCCTTAGTTACTGTTGCTAACTCGGACAAACAAACGGAGTTGCTATATCTTACAATGACAGCTGTCAGTGTGAAAACCTTATCCCAAGATATTTTTGGACACAGATTGTAGTGTATATCCCGTCTGAATGATGGACAAACTTTACTGACGGTTTATCAAGTTTATTTTGTCCTTTTTCACTCCAAAAAAATCATCGTAAGAGCTGAACAAACAAAGCATAAGAAGTGCGCATTAACGTCTCATTCACAAACTCTCTCTCTCCGTTGCATTACCATTAACACACACAGCAAATTACACAAAAACACTCACACAACTAACAGTAAACACACATACACACTGAGCTTATGACTTTTCGAGGGTGCAGTTAATAACTGGCAAACTTTGTATCTGCAAAACAACTCCGATAAACTGAGCGCAAGCTCTTCCTTTCGTTACCCGGAGACTATAATACCATCACAATAGGAGATAATGTAGACCTTAAAAATATCTAAAATTAAATTAATTTACATATAACTAGTTTAATATGGAGAGGCACTGAAATGTAGACCTTCGTGTTTTTGACCTACAGTGTTACATGACGTGAGAACAGTTCGTTATTACAGTTTGTATGTTAGCAGGGACTTTAATCGTAACTTAATGAGAGTTTGAGAAACAGAAAATCCTCTCAGGATCTCTGGAGTCAGTGTTGCAGTTCCTCAGACACGACATTTGAGCATTTATGTAGCATAAACACCATCAAACCGACGAGAGCTTCGGATTTTCCAATGTTTCTCTATGACGCTGAAACCTAAAGATGTCCGAGTTCCGGTCCCAGCGCAACTGATACTCAACTGCCATTGGCTCATCTGCGTTCGAGGGGAGGGGCTTACCGATAGGTCAATTGGATATAGATTCGCGCTCATGAGCATGAAACATCCGACCTGACACCTCCTCGGGTTTCAGGCTTTGGAGCACAAAACAGCCCTGATCCTGTTCGGAGGAGTCCTGGGGCTCATCTCCCGCCAGACACACACATGAGGTAACGCTTGCTGGAAGGGCACAAAGAGAAAGGCCTGGCAGAAACGTGATTACTGTTGACAAGACGTATCCAGGCCCCTTCATCCCAGAATACCGTTCTCCCACCGCTCGGGTTTCCAGCCCTGATTACCAGCGAGAGCTCGGAGAGCCGTCCATCATCCATCGCCTGTCATCACGACAGCATGATAAGCATCACACGCTGGAGATTTCACGCATGGGATTCTCTCCGACACAGAAGGACGGAGACTCTCGCTCTCTTAGTAAGAAAATGTGTAACTGAAGCCAAATGTGAGGGCAACCGCAGGTCAGATCCACCTGCCATCTTTCTTCAGTTCACCGACATGTCATCGCTTTATCAAAGAAAACACATTTATAGACAAATACGCAACTTCCAGGAATGCATGCGAGTTGTTTTCAAGGTACCAGGTTGATGCAACTAGTCAAAGTTCAAATCTGTAGAAGATATTTTGAAATGTATTTGAAGCATTTAAAAAGGTCCCATAGAGACAGAGTGTATTTAGGCCACGCCCACACCGGGGGGGAAAACAATCGAACGCCCTCCATTGACTTTGCATTGCGTGAGGCTGCATCCTTGTCATTTCGGACTTATAACAAAAAAAACAGAACAATGTCTAAAAGCTGATATGTGACAAAGTGTACAGCAAACAAGCTAAAAAACACAGAAATACGTTTTTATAAGCTGTCGACCCAAAAAAACGAGAGTTTAAGGAGACAAAAGTGGATAAAGGCAGTAAAACGTGACGCTTCAGCTGAAGAATGGGGACATTTTGGGATCCTGACACTCAGTGTGTCTCAGTTTGTCTGTGTGTGCAGTAAATATGTTGTCACTGTTAAGTCAAATCTCCAAATGTCAGTTTTATATATGATATTTCCTGTCTCTGATGACGTTCTCCTCTAGTGTGTGCACTTCTCAGTGTAATATAACGTGTCTCAATGGCCTGTGTCCACTTTTTTGTCCTTAAACGCTCGTTTTTTGGGTCAATAGCTTATAAAAACGTCTGGGTTTTTGGTTGTGGGTTTTGTTTAGCTTGTTTGCTGTACACTTTGTCACATATCCGCTTTTAGACATTGTTCTGTTTTTTGTTATAAGCCAGAAATGACAAGGATGCCGCTTCACACAATGCAAAGTCAATGGAGAGCGTTGGATTGTTTTCCCCCGGTGGGCGTGGCCTTCAGATTATGAAGCGTATCGCTCTGTCTCTATAGCATGAAATTATCATTTTGTGAGGTTTTTTTAACATTAATATGAGTTCCCCTAGCCTGTATATGGTCCCCAAGTGGCTAGAAATGTGGATAGGTGTAAACCGAGTTCTGGGTGTCTTTCTCTGCCTTTCTCCGCCACATAATCTAATACTCATTTCAAATGCAAAGATGTCAGTCAATCACAACAGTGGGCGTTTCCACTGAAGTCTCACAGTAGACACGCCCCTTCAAACTGAGCATTCAAGCCAGAGGGCTAATATCCGTATAGAAAAATGCTTTTATTTCTAAATTATGACATTTTTTGATGTAAAAACTATACTAACAATATAAGTACACCTCAGGAAACATTATAAAATAATAAAAAAAATCCATGCCATGGGACCTTTAACTCTTTCCCTGCCATTGATGGAATTTTCCGGGTTTTTCGCTGTTATACGGTAGGGGGCGTCTTCTGAAAGAGCACAGAATCTCCTGATCAAAACACACGAGAAGAAGAAGCAGAAACAAGCGATAGAAGCACTGCTGATGTAAAATAACGCAATCATCGACATTAATCAACATATAAATCAAAACTGCATTAAGGCCTGTTCATACGGGACGATTTTCGCACGCGTTTATCACAACGTTTAACACCTCGTGACTAAACAAAGGGCGCCAATGTGAGTGTGCACACCAACGCGCAAAACGGCAGGCGTAAAAGAGTCATGTTTTTTTTTGTTTTGACGCGGAGTGTTAAAAACTGTCCGACCAACGAGATTGGCGCTTTAGTTCACGTGTCTGGAGCTGCTGAAGTTACAGTAAAACACCACTTGGTGGCGCTCATGCACAAAACGGTCTCGCCGAGCACACACTGATACGACGAAGAGGAAGTAGACAAAGAAGAAGATAAGCTGCTAATGCTGCTTGCCAATTAGCAAAAGTGTGTGAATGGTTTTGGCGTAATACTGTAAAAACGTAAATACTGTCTCTCTTCTTCTTCTGAGTGACAAGCGAGTGTCAGAAGCGTAAAGTGGCGCAGCTCCACCTAGTGTAGCGTGAGCACCATCTACTGAATGTGCACGTTCACGTGACGCATCGCCAGTGGAAATAGCTTGGGTTTGAACACAAAGACGTGCCGAAAAACTTCTCGAAAAACGCTGGCGATAAGCGTCCAGGATAATGTCGCCCCAGGACGAGCTCTAGGACTGAAGCTTTGGGGTGTTGATCGACTCCATTTGTGTTTGATCATCCGAACGAACACTTTGACAAACACATGATTTTCTCAGCTTTTTGCTCAAAATTTAGCTTTTTTATGAAACTTTCCCACATTCAAGTGTTGATAAAGGAATGCATGAAGCTAGAAGGAAACGTAATGTAAATAAAAACAAACTAAAATAATGGTAAGTACTAAAATGACTCAAACTAAAAACTTTTAAAAACTAAAAAAATTAACCTTCGATTATAGCAATAGTTTTCAATAATCAAAATAAAATAAAATATATTAGTTTAATTGAACTTGAACCTAAAAAGTTGGCAACAAAATGAAATAAGTTTAGGTTGAAGTAGCTTAATATAATCAGTTATTGCTAACTAAAATACAAAAAAAAGCAAAAATGGTTTTCAATAATTTAAGCACTAAAATTACTAAAACTGAAATATAAATATTTAAAAACATAACATGAGATAACTAAAGCTCAACTGTTAGTGGTGTTATAACAAAGTGGAAGCGATTGGGAACAACAGCAACGAAGTGAAATCACAGAGTGGGGTCAGCGCATGCTGAGGGTCACAGAAATCGGCAACTTTCTGCAGAGTCAATAGAGCTCCAACCTTCTGTGGCCTTCAGATGAGCTCAAGAACAGTGTGTAGAGCTTCATGGGTTTCCATGGCCGAGCAGCTCATCCAAGCCTTACATCACCAAGTGTGGGATGCAGTGGGGTAAAGCGCGCCGCCACTGGACTCTAGAGCAGTGGAGACGTGTTCTCTGAGTGACCAATCACGCTTCTCTGTCTGACAATCCCATGGACGAGTCTGGGTTTGGCGGATGTCAGGAGAACGGGACTTGCCTGACTGCATTGTGCCAAGTGTAAAGTTTGGTGGAGGGGGGATTATGGGGTGGGGTTGTTTTACAGGGGTTAGTTCCAGTGAAAGGAACTCTTAATGCTTCACCAAGACATTTTGGACAATTTCATGCTCCCAACTTTGTGGGAACAGTCTGAGGACGGCCCCTTCCTGTCCCAGCATAAAGTTTTTTTAACGGTTCATGCATTCAAACCCATGGCCTCTGACTTGCTAGTGACATGCAATAAAACTCACTGTTAATAATGAATTAATGTGATGTATTTTGCGTAAACAAAAATGATGTTTGGTTGGCGGTGCAGAACAAGCCGGATTAAAAGTCTGACTCCGCGATATCTGCAGCATTCGGGACTAAAACCCTTTGACATGGAGAACATTAAACAAGCTAATAATGATGATGAGGTAAAGCTTGATTTAGTTGATTTAGGAAACCTCAACATGAGCCGCTACGGTCACACGGACAAGTGTGAACACACTCCGCCAGATGTGAACCTGAAAATGAAACCCCACGTCCAGCAGCTGGAGGAAAACAATCCGATCATGAGAGACGGATATGTGCTTCGCTTCAGAGCGGCTTTGTCGCTTTAATCGCTTTTCTGTGATTTATTTCTCTGATTAAAAGAATAGGATGATCCGCTGCTCGAGTGTAGCAGCTGCAGAAATATGGATCAGTGTGTCTGCGGTTGAACTATCCCAGGTTAAAGTTGTGCTGACTTTATCAGCCGAGCTCAAGGAAGTAACCAAACCCATGCACCGCTCCAGACATGTGACCTCCGGAAGAGCGGCTGATTGGATGTTTCCGTGTGTTGAATTTCAGGGTGTGTTTGTTCTACAGGAAGACTAACAGATGAACAGAGGAAGAGCATCAAAGAGCAAAGCAACACTACGACTATGAGACTTCTTGAGGAATCATGCGGTCAAAACTAATGCATTTTATTGCATATTTAATCATTTGAATATTCTTGTGAACAACTGTAACATTATAGATATCACCCACCCATAATTAGACTTTTAAAAGAGAATAATGCATTCAAAATACATGATCTACACCCAATTTGGTGTTTTATATCATGTGTTTTAATGCATTATAATCTAATGGTGTACTTGTGAATAGATACAAGTATTGAAATGGTGGTTATAATTATGATTTTTTTTTTTTTGGGGGGGGAACATGTTTTACAACCAATTCCATGTGCTGTATTGTGTTATAACGCTTTAAAACCATAAATAGATAAGTACTATAATTTAATATAATGTATGTAATTAATATATATATATATATATATATATATATATATATATATATATATATATATATATATATATATATATATATATATATATATATATATATATATATATATATATAAATAATTTAATATTATAAATGAAAAGATTAAATGCATTAAAATATGTAAAATTATCTATGTTAAATAAAACGTTTAATTTCATGTGCTATATTATATAAATTTTTTAATGTATTATACTCTTTAAAATGTGTAACCGTGAATAAGAACTCTAATAATTATAATAATAGTAATAATATTAACAATAATAAAAATAATAATAGATAAAAAAAATATATATACAATTTTTTACTTATTATAATTATATGTAATTATAAATAATATTTGTAGTATAATATATATTATATAAACATATAATTTAATAGAGGTATGATTATAAATGAAAAGATGTAATGCATTACAATTTGTAAAATATTTTATTATTATTATTATTATAATAATAACCAATTTCAATGCATTATACTTTTTAAAATGTGTAACCATGAAGAGGAAAGAATATAAATAATAAGAATAATATTAACAATAACAGTTGATATATAATAATAGTTTAATAATAGTAATATAATATGTAATATAACATACAATTATAACAGAATTATTATATTATATATACACATACAACTATGTATAGTTATAGGTAATTATACATATTATATCATTATATAATATACTAAATATTATATTATATAACCATATAATTGAATTGAGGTTACAATAATACATGGAGAGATATATTGCAATTAACCTGTTTATAATCAATTGCATGTGCGGTATTATGCGTTTTAATGCATTTTACTCTTTAAAAGTACTTTAATGTAATATAATGCAAACTATAATACACAATTATGCAAAATAATATAATTTAATTGAGGTTACAATTATAAATGAAAACATAAATAAGTTTCTTTACATAAAGTGATATGAACTGGCATTATGTGAAAGCAATACACGCTGACATTCCTCCAGGATTGGACAGCCGGAGCGGATCCACTCATCATAACGGACGTCAGGTGTGTGTGAACATCACACAGAAGATAAGACATCATGAGACACGAGGTCACGACCCCTAATCAATGTCCAATCATCTGAGGATCAATCGCCAGGAGCTCATCTGTCCTTCCCAATATCGCCACGGATGAGATCAAGGTCTGGCTGCAGACGGATCGGGTCTGGACGCATTCTCAGAGTATGAGAGAGTCAGGCTGGGTTAACTTCAGATTAACAGCTGATCTCAGTCTAACAGAACGAGTCTAGATCATCTGAGATCTCAGGTTTATCAGACACTGAGTATGAGAGTCAGGCTGGGTTAACTTCAGATTAACAGCTGATCTCAGTCTAACAGAACCAGTCTAGATCATCTGAGATCTCAGGTTTATCAGACACTGAGTATGAGAGTCAGGCTGGGTTAACTTCAGATTAACAGCTGATCTCAGTCTAACAGAACCAGTCTAGATCATCTGAGATCTCAGGTTTATCAGACACTGAGTATGAGAGTCAGGCTGGGTTAACTTCAGATTAACAGCTGATCTCAGTCTAACAGAACCAGTCTAGATCATCTGAGATCTCAGGTTTATCAGACACTGAGTATGAGAGTCAGGCTGGGTTAACTTCAGATTAACAGCTGATCTCAGTCTAACAGAACCAGTCTAGATCATCTGAGATCTCAGGTTTATCAAACACTGAGTATGAGAGTCAGGCTGGGTTAACTTCAGATTAACAGCTGATCTCAGTCTAACAGAACCAGTCTAGATCATCTGAGATCTCAGGTTTATCAGACACTGAGTATGAGAGTCAGGCTGGGTTAACTTCAGATTAACAGCTGATCTCAGTCTAACAGAACCAGTCTAGATCATCTGAGATCTCAGGTTTATCAGACACTGAGTATGAGAGTCAGGCTGGGTTAACTTCAGATTAACAGCTGATCTCAGTCTAACAGAACGAGTCTAGATCATCTGAGATCTCAGGGTTTATCAGACACTGAGTATGAGAGTCAGGCTGGGTTAACTTCAGATTAACAGCTGATCTCAGTCTAACAGAACCAGTCTAGATCATCTGAGATCTCAGGTTTATCAGACACTGAGTATGAGAGTCAGGCTGGGTTAACTTCAGATTAACAGCTGATCTCAGTCTAACAGAACCAGTCTAGATCATCTGAGATCTCAGGTTTATCAGACACTGAGTATGAGAGTCAGGCTGGGTTAACTTCAGATTAACAGCTGATCTCAGTCTAACAGAACCAGTCTAGATCATCTGAGATCTCAGGGTTTATCAAACACTGAGTATGAGAGTCAGGCTGGGTTAACTTCAGATTAACAGCTGATCTCAGTCTAACAGAACCAGTCTAGATCATCTGAGATCTCAGGGTTTATCAGACACTGAGTATGAGAGTCAGGCTGGGTTAACTTCAGATTAACAGCTGATCTCAGTCTAACAGAACCAGTCTAGATCATCTGAGATCTCAGGTTTATCAGACACTGAGTATGAGAGTCAGGCTGGGTTAACTTCAGATTAACAGCTGATCTCAGTCTAACAGAACCAGTCTAGATCATCTGAGATTTCAGGTTTATCAAACACTGAGTATGAGAGTCAGGCTGGGTTAACTTCAGATTAACAGCTGATCTCAGTCTAACAGAACCAGTCTAGATCATCTGAGATCTCAGGTTTATCAAACACTGAGTATGAGAGTCAGGCTGGGTTAACTTCAGATTAACAGCTGATCTCAGTCTAACAGAACCAGTCTAGATCATCTGAGATCTCAGGGTTTATCAAACACTGAGTATGAGAGTCAGGCTGGGTTAACTTCAGATTAACAGCTGATCTCAGTCTAACAGAACGAGTCTAGATCATCTGAGATCTCAGGTTTATCAGACACTGAGTATGAGAGTCAGGCTGGGTTAACTTCAGATTAACAGCTGATCTCAGTCTAACAGAACCAGTCTAGATCATCTGAGATCTCAGGGTTTATCAGACACGGAGTATGAGAGTCAGGCTGGGTTAACTTCAGATTAACAGCTGATCTCAGTCTAACAGAACGAGTCTAGATCATCTGAGATCTCAGGTTTATCAGACACTGAGTATGAGAGTCAGGCTGGGTTAACTTCAGATTAACAGCTGATCTCAGTCTAACAGAACCAGTCTAGATCATCTGAGATCTCAGGGTTTATCAGACACGGAGTATGAGAGTCAGGCTGGGTTAACTTCAGATTAACATCTGATCTCAGTCTAACAGAACGAGTCTAGATAATCTGAGATCTCAGGTTTATCAGACACTGAGTATGAGAGTCAGGCTGGGTTAACTTCAGATTAACAGCTGATCTCAGTCTAACAGAACCAGTCTAGATCATCTGAGATCTCAGGTTTATCAAACACTGAGTATGAGAGTCAGGCTGGGTTAACTTCAGATTAACAGCTGATCTCAGTCTAACAGAACGAGTCTAGATCATCTGAGATCTCAGGGTTTATCAAACACTGAGTATGAGAGTCAGGCTGGGTTAACTTCAGATTAACAGCTGATCTCAGTCTAACAGAACGAGTCTAGATCATCTGAGATCTCAGGTTTATCAGACACTGAGTATGAGAGTCAGGCTGGGTTAACTTCAGATTAACAGCTGATCTCAGTCTAACAGAACCAGTCTAGATCATCTGAGATCTCAGGTTTATCAGACACTGAGTATGAGAGTCAGGCTGGGTTAACTTCAGATTAACAGCTGATCTCAGTCTAACAGAACCAGTCTAGATCATCTGAGATCTCAGGTTTATCAGACACTGAGTATGAGAGTCAGGCTGGGTTAACTTCAGATTAACAGCTGATCTCAGTCTAACAGAACCAGTCTAGATCATCTGAGATCTCAGGTTTATTAGACACTGAGTATGAGAGTCAGGCTGGGTTAACTTCAGATTAACAGCTGATCTCAGTCTAACAGAACGAGTCTAGATCATCTGAAATCTCAGGTTTATCAGACACTGAGTATGAGAGTCAGGCTGGGTTAACTTCAGATTAACAGCTGATCTCAGTCTAACAGAACCAGTCTAGATCATCTGAGATCTCAGGTTTATCAGACACTGAGTATGAGAGTCAGGCTGGGTTAACTTCAGATTAACATCTGATCTCAGTCTAACAGAACCAGTCTAGATCATCTGAGATCTCAGGGTTTATCAGACACTGAGTATGAGAGTCAGGCTGGGTTAACTTCAGATTAACAGCTGATCTCAGTCTAACAGAACGAGTCTAGATCATCTGAGATCTCAGGTTTATCAGACACTGAGTATGAGAGTCAGGCTGGGTTAACTTCAGATTAACAGCTGATCTCAGTCTAACAGAACCAGTCTAGATCATCTGAGATCTCAGGTTTATCAGACACTGAGTATGAGAGTCAGGCTGGGTTAACTTCAGATTAACAGCTGATCTCAGTCTAACAGAACCAGTCTAGATCATCTGAGATCTCAGGTTTATCAGACACTGAGTATGAGAGTCAGGCTGGGTTAACTTCAGATTAACAGCTGATCTCAGTCTAACAGAACCAGTCTAGATCATCTGAGATCTCAGGTTTATCAGACACTGAGTATGAGAGTCAGGCTGGGTTAACTTCAGATTAACAGCTGATCTCAGTCTAACAGAACCAGTCTAGATCATCTGAGATCTCAGGGTTTATCAGACACTGAGTATGAGAGTCAGGCTGGGTTAACTTCAGATTAACAGCTGATCTCAGTCTAACAGAACCAGTCTAGATCATCTGAGATCTCAGGGTTTATCAAACACTGAGTATGAGAGTCAGGCTGGGTTAACTTCAGATTAACAGCTGATCTCAGTCTAACAGAACGAGTCTAGATCATCTGAGATCTCAGGGTTTATCAAACACTGAGTATGAGAGTCAGGCTGGGTTAACTTCAGATTAACATCTGATCTCAGTCTAACAGAACGAGTCTAGATCATCTGAGATCTCAGGTTTATCAGACACTGAGTATGAGAGTCAGGCTGGGTTAACTTCAGATTAACAGCTGATCTCAGTCTAACAGAACGAGTCTAGATCATCTGAGATCTCAGGTTTATTAGACACTGAGTATGAGAGTCAGGCTGGGTTAACTTCAGATTAACAGCTGATCTCAGTCTAACAGAACGAGTCTAGATCATCTGAGATCTCAGGTTTATTAGACACTGAGTATGAGAGTCAGGCTGGGTTAACTTCAGATTAACAGCTGATCTCAGTCTAACAGAACCAGTCTAGATCATCTGAGATCTCAGGGTTTATCAGACACTGAGTATGAGAGTCAGGCTGGGTTAACTTCAGATTAACAGCTGATCTCAGTCTAACAGAACCAGTCTAGATCATCTGAGATCTCAGGTTTATCAGACACTGAGTATGAGAGTCAGGCTGGGTTAACTTCAGATTAACATCTGATCTCAGTCTAACAGAACGAGTCTAGATCATCTGAGATCTCAGGTTTATCAGACACTGAGTATGAGAGTCAGGCTGGGTTAACTTCAGATTAACAGCTGATCTCAGTCTAACAGAACGAGTCTAGATCATCTGAGATCTCAGGTTTATTAGACACTGAGTATGAGAGTCAGGCTGGGTTAACTTCAGATTAACAGCTGATCTCAGTCTAACAGAACGAGTCTAGATCATCTGAGATCTCAGGTTTATTAGACACTGAGTATGAGAGTCAGGCTGGGTTAACTTCAGATTAACAGCTGATCTCAGTCTAACAGAACCAGTCTAGATCATCTGAGATCTCAGGGTTTATCAGACACTGAGTATGAGAGTCAGGCTGGGTTAACTTCAGATTAACAGCTGATCTCAGTCTAACAGAACCAGTCTAGATCATCTGAGATCTCAGGGTTTATCAAACACTGAGTATGAGAGTCAGGCTGGGTTAACTTCAGATTAACAGCTGATTTCAGTCTAACAGAACCAGTCTAGATCATCTGAGATCTCAGGTTTATCAGACACTGAGTATGAGAGTCAGGCTGGGTTAACTTCAGATTAACAGCTGATCTCAGTCTAACAGAACCAGTCTAGATCATCTGAGATCTCAGGGTTTATCAAACACTGAGTATGAGAGTCAGGCTGGGTTAACTTCAGATTAACAGCTGATCTCAGTCTAACAGAACGAGTCTAGATCATCTGAGATCTCAGGGTTTATCAAACACTGAGTATGAGAGTCAGGCTGGGTTAACTTCAGATTAACAGCTGATCTCAGTCTAACAGAACCAGTCTAGATCATCTGAGATCTCAGGGTTTATCAAACACTGAGTATGAGAGTCAGGCTGGGTTAACTTCAGATTAACATCTGATCTCAGTCTAACAGAACGAGTCTAGATCATCTGAGATCTCAGGTTTATTAGACACTGAGTATGAGAGTCAGGCTGGGTTAACTTCAGATTAACAGCTGATCTCAGTCTAACAGAACCAGTCTAGATCATCTGAGATCTCAGGGTTTATCAGACACTGAGTATGAGAGTCAGGCTGGGTTAACTTCAGATTAACAGCTGATCTCAGTCTAACAGAACGAGTCTAGATCATCTGAGATCTCAGGTTTATTAGACACTGAGTATGAGAGTCAGGCTGGGTTAACTTCAGATTAACAGCTGATCTCAGTCTAACAGAACCAGTCTAGATCATCTGAGATCTCAGGGTTTATCAGACACTGAGTATGAGAGTCAGGCTGGGTTAACTTCAGATTAACAGCTGATCTCAGTCTAACAGAACGAGTCTAGATCATCTGAGATCTCAGGTTTATTAGACACTGAGTATGAGAGTCAGGCTGGGTTAACTTCAGATTAACAGCTGATCTCAGTCTAACAGAACCAGTCTAGATCATCTGAGATCTCAGGGTTTATCAGACACTGAGTATGAGAGTCAGGCTGGGTTAACTTCAGATTAACAGCTGATCTCAGTCTAACAGAACCAGTCTAGATCATCTGAGATCTCAGGGTTTATCAGACACTGAGTATGAGAGTCAGGCTGGGTTAACTTCAGATTAACAGCTGATCTCAGTCTAACAGAACCAGTCTAGATCATCTGAGATCTCAGGTTTATCAGACACTGAGTATGAGAGTCAGGCTGGGTTAACTTCAGATTAACAGCTGATCTCAGTCTAACAGAACCAGTCTAGATCATCTGAGATCTCAGGGTTTATCAGACACTGAGTATGAGAGTCAGGCTGGGTTAACTTCAGATTAACAGCTGATCTCAGTCTAACAGAACCAGTCTAGATCATCTGAGATCTCAGGTTTATCAGACACTGAGTATGAGAGTCAGGCTGGGTTAACTTCAGATTAACAGCTGATCTCAGTCTAACAGAACCAGTCTAGATCATCTGAGATCTCAGGGTTTATCAGACACTGAGTATGAGAGTCAGGCTGGGTTAACTTCAGATTAACAGCTGATCTCAGTCTAACAGAACCAGTCTAGATCATCTGAGATCTCAGGGTTTATCAGACACTGAGTATGAGAGTCAGGCTGGGTTAACTTCAGATTAACAGCTGATCTCAGTCTAACAGAACCAGTCTAGATCATCTGAGATCTCAGGGTTTATCAGACACTGAGTATGAGAGTCAGGCTGGGTTAACTTCAGATTAACAGCTGATCTCAGTCTAACAGAACGAGTCTAGATCATCTGAGATCTCAGGTTTATTAGACACTGAGTATGAGAGTCAGGCTGGGTTAACTTCAGATTAACAGCTGATCTCAGTCTAACAGAACCAGTCTAGATCATCTGAGATCTCAGGGTTTATCAGACACTGAGTATGAGAGTCAGGCTGGGTTAACTTCAGATTAACAGCTGATCTCAGTCTAACAGAACCAGTCTAGATCATCTGAGATCTCAGGGTTTATCAAACACTGAGTATGAGAGTCAGGCTGGGTTAACTTCAGATTAACAGCTGATTTCAGTCTAACAGAACCAGTCTAGATCATCTGAGATCTCAGGTTTATCAGACACTGAGTATGAGAGTCAGGCTGGGTTAACTTCAGATTAACAGCTGATCTCAGTCTAACAGAACCAGTCTAGATCATCTGAGATCTCAGGGTTTATCAAACACTGAGTATGAGAGTCAGGCTGGGTTAACTTCAGATTAACAGCTGATCTCAGTCTAACAGAACGAGTCTAGATCATCTGAGATCTCAGGGTTTATCAAACACTGAGTATGAGAGTCAGGCTGGGTTAACTTCAGATTAACAGCTGATCTCAGTCTAACAGAACCAGTCTAGATCATCTGAGATCTCAGGGTTTATCAAACACTGAGTATGAGAGTCAGGCTGGGTTAACTTCAGATTAACATCTGATCTCAGTCTAACAGAACGAGTCTAGATCATCTGAGATCTCAGGTTTATTAGACACTGAGTATGAGAGTCAGGCTGGGTTAACTTCAGATTAACAGCTGATCTCAGTCTAACAGAACCAGTCTAGATCATCTGAGATCTCAGGGTTTATCAGACACTGAGTATGAGAGTCAGGCTGGGTTAACTTCAGATTAACAGCTGATCTCAGTCTAACAGAACGAGTCTAGATCATCTGAGATCTCAGGTTTATTAGACACTGAGTATGAGAGTCAGGCTGGGTTAACTTCAGATTAACAGCTGATCTCAGTCTAACAGAACCAGTCTAGATCATCTGAGATCTCAGGGTTTATCAGACACTGAGTATGAGAGTCAGGCTGGGTTAACTTCAGATTAACAGCTGATCTCAGTCTAACAGAACGAGTCTAGATCATCTGAGATCTCAGGTTTATTAGACACTGAGTATGAGAGTCAGGCTGGGTTAACTTCAGATTAACAGCTGATCTCAGTCTAACAGAACCAGTCTAGATCATCTGAGATCTCAGGGTTTATCAGACACTGAGTATGAGAGTCAGGCTGGGTTAACTTCAGATTAACAGCTGATCTCAGTCTAACAGAACCAGTCTAGATCATCTGAGATCTCAGGGTTTATCAGACACTGAGTATGAGAGTCAGGCTGGGTTAACTTCAGATTAACAGCTGATCTCAGTCTAACAGAACCAGTCTAGATCATCTGAGATCTCAGGTTTATCAGACACTGAGTATGAGAGTCAGGCTGGGTTAACTTCAGATTAACAGCTGATCTCAGTCTAACAGAACCAGTCTAGATCATCTGAGATCTCAGGGTTTATCAGACACTGAGTATGAGAGTCAGGCTGGGTTAACTTCAGATTAACAGCTGATCTCAGTCTAACAGAACCAGTCTAGATCATCTGAGATCTCAGGTTTATCAGACACTGAGTATGAGAGTCAGGCTGGGTTAACTTCAGATTAACAGCTGATCTCAGTCTAACAGAACCAGTCTAGATCATCTGAGATCTCAGGGTTTATCAGACACTGAGTAAGAGAGTCAGTGTTTTCACCCAAATTCACATTCACAAATGCCATTTTTGAGCATTAAAGTTTCTTGATTTTTCATGGATTAGGTAATATAAAAATACATGTCTAATTTATATAAATTTAAATTCATCTGACATGCACTTGTCTGAGTAAAAAATGTGCTTGTCCAGATTTTTGTCCTTTTTTTTTTATTATTCTGAAGAAATATTCCCACCAGTGTTCGATCAGCTGTGACATATTTAAATCTGCATATCTGTGATATTTTTACCTTTTATAAAGGGCATTTTTTCCCAAATCTTATTAAATATAGGCCATGCTTCAGCTTTCCTTTTATATTATTAAATTGATCAATAAATTAAATTTGAATACGACACAAAAGGGCTGTTACCAATCAAATTAAAGGGGTGGTAAAACACATTGTTTTGAAGGCTTGATTGTGTTTGTGGGGTGCACTGTAACATGTGTTCATGCTTCGTTTTTAGAAAAATTGCATTATTTTTCATATATTTGACCTTTATTCTACACTGCTCTGTCCCTCCTTGTAAAACGGTCTGAAGCTTTCCGGGTTGTATGAAGCCAGTATCTCAAAAATACGCGATGGGCTCAGATTGGTCAGCTGGTCCAGTGTGTTGTGATTCGCTAACTGCAGTGCATGTTTGTCGGAAGCGATACACCCCTTACCTTCACCTGGAGGCTGTGCTTTGGTCAGTATTAGAAACAACAGCGTCAATAAAACCATATGAGCCCGAATCAGACCCAGAACATTTGAGTGAAGATGATCGAGCAGAACCTGTTCAACATGTTCAGTCCTCAAGAGTAAAGACTGCGGGTCTATAGTGATCGCTACAGAATGGCACTTTTGTATTTTTAGAACGATTATAGCCAAATATCTGTCGCAAGAACTATTAACCCAAAACACTAAACACTGGCTTTACTAGTGGCCAAATCACAAACAGAACCATGTTTAGCAAGCCTGTAGATAAACAACACATAAAAGCTCTAATCAAAGAATCATTTACACTAATGCCAAGTTCGCTGTTGAGATTTTAACGTTAGTGTTTGTAACGATAGGTGTTCGTCGGATAACGTTAAGTATGAATGAGCATTTAACAGACTGGTTTGCAGAATAGCGCTGTCATCTGTTTACTTCCTTGCTACAACGTACAACCTATTACAGGAAAACACATCGATGAAAAATAAATCAGACTTACAGGTTGTGGCCCGTAAACAGCTTCTGTTTGTAAATCCAGCTTTCAGGACAAGCCGAGGTGCAAATCCGGCATTGAACTCGCGAAGATTGTGGATGTTTTCCTCCGTGAAATGTGCAGCGCGCGCGTCGTGCATCCACGCACCGGTAGTGTTTGTCTCGCGCATCTGACATTGTGCAAATCCGGCATTGAACTCGCGAAGATTGTGGATGTTTTCCTCCGTGAAATGTGCAGCGGGAGGCGCGCCCGTCGCGCATGATTCACACTGAACCGCTCATGAATTGCAACGGACGAATATTGTCCATTATGTCACATTTTCCAGTCTTCTCCTCCGACCCTGTCTGTCTCGTGCTTTATGATGGGCAGCATATATATCTCAGACCTGTTCCCCTCTGTCTCAAACACATGCATATAACATGCTGTATGTTAAACGCCCATCCCCAGACCTGCAATCCGGATGAATATAACAGCGTTTCCTTGGCATCGCGGCAACAACACTCCTGCCTGTAGCCTACCACTATACCACAACAGCGCCGCGATACAAAATGGCCTCACCCCCCATATTTAATATTCTCGGAGGAGGGGTTTATGTAAATATTGAGCCTGTTGATGTCACCAACCCTGGAGGAATGTGTGTAGTCGCCTGCTGGCCGTTTGCTGTAGTCCTTAGAAACTGATTTCTTTAAAAGCAAATATCTCCCTTTGCTTTAAACTTTGAACGTTGTAACTTTGCAGATGTTGTTTATGCTCAAGCAGCAACATTACATGCTAGCTAAAGTTAGAATAGTGAAATCGTGGTTTACCACCCCTTTAAATAATTTAAAATGAAAATTATAAGCGCATTAAATAATGTTATGCGATTGTTTTAAATATTTTTTGACTATACATATAAGACATTTTGGAAATTCTGTTTTAATGGTTTAATAAAAATTATAGTGATCAGAAATCATGTCTAATTAATTTAAAATAATGTAACATACAATTTAACACCAATTTATGAAAAATGAAATAAAAATGAAATTTTTAGGTACTTTATAAAATTAGCTTTTTTCCGTTTTATTTTCCCGAATTAGTTATTTTTTTATTTTTCTGGATTATGTTTAAATGGTTAAATAAAATTATGTTTTTTGTTTTTCTGGATTCTCTTTTATTTTTTCTGGATTAATTTTTATTTTATTTCACGGATTATGTAATATAAAAATACATGTCTCAATTAATAAAAAAAAATAACTGGTACAATTTAACACCAATTTACACCAATAAACACAAATAAAAAAAACTATCTAATTAATTTAATAAGACTAATAAAGTGTAATTAATTCAAAATAATGAAACATACAATTTAACACCAATTTATAAAATATTAAACAAAAAATAGGTACTTTTTAAAATTTGCTTCATTCCATTTTATTTTCCCAAATTAGTTATTTTTTTATTTTTCTGGATTATGTTTAAATGGTTAAATAAAATTATGGTGTCTAATTAATTCAATATAATGAAACGATGAATAATGAAACAATAAAAAGGTATTAAAATAAAAAATAAATGTTTAGAAATTTAAATAAGCAAAAATAATGTCTAATCAAATTAATTAATAAACTAAATTTATTAAAATACCCCTTTAAATCTTTTCAGAAATTCTGTTTTAGTTTTTCTGTTTATGATTTAATACAAATCTATCATCAAAAATGGCGTAAAGCCATAAAACATTATTTTAAAATGAATTTGAACCCAGTGCTGCACAGTAGTTTGAATGATTGTATTATTAGTAGAGTTACTGTGAGAAGTGCACTCTACTGTCCGACCTCTTCAGTGAAGCGGAGCTTTTATTTTGGCGGGTTGTATTGAGCGGTCAGGATGAAGGTCATGTGTGAATTCCATCTTTATGACTGGATTCCCTCTTCCTCAAAAGCCGGTGTTTGGTGGCCGTTTCTGCGGCGGACCCTCGAGGAACGGCCTGTTATTGTAAGCTGCTGGGGAATGCTGGGTAAATATTTAGTCTGACAGAACAAGCAGCAATAAATCACAGGTTTGTGGGCTCGGCCAATGAATAACTGCCCTAGAGTCATCTGTTCACACACTGGATCATGTGACACATGAGCTCAAACGCATGTGTTCATGACACATCACTGCCTCTCGTTTGGGTGAGTGGATCATTTTCATATTCTGGACAACCCTTAATGGATTTCAGCGAAGACGTAAACACTAGACAGAGATTGAGCGCAGCACACACACACACACGACACAGGATCGCTTACACACAGTCAAAAACAGCAGGAAGAACCGCTTATCCCTGAGGCAGGAAGTGGTGTGACCCGACGTGGTTCAGGACGTGTTCTGGAGATACCAGGAGTCCATTAGACAGGTGCAGCACACACACATACACACACACACACACACACACACGTGTCCTTCACTTTCCACTGGACAGTCTCTCAAGAACCGGTCCAGCTCACATTTCACCTCAACTGATAGAAATGAGACATTCTGCATAAAGAAAACGGATACATTAAGCAATTTTGCATGCATGCATGATTAAATAAATACATTTTGAATAAAAACCTTTATCTTTTTTTTTTGCACAAAAAAAAAATATTTGCATAAAGAAAAAAATTAATTAATATTACATAAAATAAATAAAAAAAAGAAAACAATGAAATAAATTTTGCATGCATGCATTATTAAATAAATAAATGAATACATTTTGAATAAAACTTTATAATTTAATTAATTTTTATTTATTTATTTTTGCATAAAAATAGCTTTCGCATAAAGAAAAAATTATAATATTACATAAAGGAAATTAAAATAAAGGAAAAGAAAATGAATAAGTTTTGCATGCATGCACGATTAAATAAATAAATACAATTTGAATAAAAATGTAAAAAAAAAATGTTTGCATAAAAATAAATATTGCATAGAGGAAAAAAATATATTAGATAAAGGCAATTACATAAAATAAAAAAGAAAACTAATAAATGAATGAATTTTGCATGCATGCATGATTAAATAAATTTTGGAAAAAACTTTCAAATTAAATACAAAGGAACAAAGAAAAAAAATTATATAAATATATATTTGCATGAAGAAAAAAATAAATGTATATATCATTAAGGCAATTACATAAATCATAGGGCTGTCGATCGATTAATTGTGATTTATCGCATCCAAAATAAAAGTTTGTGTTTGCATAATAATATATGAGTGTAAATGCACACACATGCATGTATATATTTAAGAAAAAATTATTATATGTATATATAATATAAATATATATAAACAGTACATACATGCAAATATTTCTTAAATATATAATATATATTTAAGAAATATTTGCATGTATGTACTGTTTATATATTTATATTATATGCGTGTGTGTATTAAAATATACATAATCATACACAGTACACACTACACACACATATTAATGTAAACAAACTTTTATTTTGGATGTGATTAATCGCTTGAAAGCACTATTGAATAAATAAACACATAAAGACAGTTAAATATATAAATATCGTATAAAAGAAAATCAAGAAAGTTTGCATTAAAAAAACTACAAATTTGGAATAAATAAATCTTGAATAAAAACTTTTTTTAAGTGAATAAAGCATAGAAGAAAACTATTTTAGGCCCATTAAGAATTTTTTATACTTAACGTCCTTTTTTTGTATTTGATGTATTTTGAAGTACTTTATGTATGGTAATGAATGAGATGTTTTTGTTTTACAGTAATGAACATTTGGTTTAAATGTGTTTGAATGCAAAAGTCAAAACGCAAAAGAAGTCTTAAAAATAGACCATGTTCTCTACGCAAAATATCATTTAATATTTCTTCAATTTAAAAGCAGCATACAAACACTCTTAAAAATGCTGGGTTAAAAAACAATTGGGTTGTTTTAACCCAGGGAATGGATTGTTTTAACCCAGCGATTGGCTTGATTTAACCCAGCGAATGGGTTGTTTTAACCCAGCGAATGGGTTGATTTAACCCAGCGATTGGGTTGATTTAACCCAGCGATTGGGTTGTTTTAACCCAGCGTTTGGGTTGTTTTAACCCAGCGATTGGGTTGTTTTAACCCAGGGAATGGATTGTTTAAACCCAGCGATTGGGTTGATTTAACCCAGGGATTGGGTTGTTTTAACCCAGCGATTGGCTTGTTTTAACCCAGCGATTGGGTTGTTTTAACCCAGGGAATGGATTGTTTAAACCCAGCGATTGGGTTGATTTAACCCAGGGAATGGATTGTTTAAACCCAGCGATTGGGTTGATTTAACCCAGTGAATGGGTTGATTTAACCCAGCGATTGGGTTGATTTAACCCAGCGATTGGGTTGTTTTAACCCAGTGAATGGGTTGTTTTAACCCAGCGATTGGGTTGTTTTAACCCAGCGATTGGGTTGTTTTAACCCAGGGAATGGATTGTTTAAACCCAGCGATTGGGTTGATTTTACCCAGCGAATGGGTTGTTTTAACCCAGCGAATGGGTTGATTTAACCCAGCGATTGGGTTGATTTAACCCAGCGATTGGGTTGTTTTAACCCAGTGAATGGGTTGTTTTAACCCAGCGATTGGGTTGTTTTAACCCAGGGAATGGATTGTTTTAACCCAGCGATTGGCTTGATTTAACCCAGCGAATGGGTTGTTTTAACCCAGCGAATGGGTTGATTTAACCCAGCGATTGGGTTGATTTAACCCAGCGATTGGGTTGTTTTAACCCAGTGAATGGGTTATTTTAACCCAGCGATTGGGTTGTTTTAACCCAGTGAATGGGTTGTTTTAACCCAGCGTTTGGGTTGTTTTAACCCAGCGATTGGGTTGTTTTAACCCAGGGAATGGATTGTTTAAACTCAGCGATTGGGTTGATTTAACCCAGGGATTGGGTTGTTTTAACCCAGCGATTGGCTTGTTTTAACCCAGGGAATGGATTGTTTAAACCCAGCGATTGGGTTGATTTAACCCAGGGATTGGGTTGTTTTAACCCAGCGATTGGCTTGTTTTAACCCAGGGAATGGATTGTTTAAACCCAGCGATTGGGTTGATTTAACCCAGTGAATGGGTTGATTTAACCCAGCGATTGGGTTGATTTAACCCAGCGATTGGGTTGTTTTAACCCAGTGAATGGGTTGTTTTAACCCAGCGATTGGGTTGTTTTAACCCAGCGATTGGGTTGTTTTAACCCAGGGAATGGATTGTTTAAACCCAGCGATTGGGTTGATTTTACCCAGGGATTGGGTTGTTTTAACCCAGCGATTGGCTTGTTTTAACCCAGGGAATGGATTGTTTAAACCCAGCGATTGGGTTGATTTAACCCAGGGATTGGGTTGTTTTAACCCAGCGATTGGGTTGTTTTAACCCAGGGAATGGATTGTTTAAACCCAGCGATTGGGTTGTTTTAACCCAGCGATTGGGTTGTTTTAACCCAGGGAATGGATTGTTTAAACCCAGCGATTGGGTTGTTTTAACCCAGCGATTGGGTTGTTTTAACCCAGCGAATGGGTTGTTTTAACCCAGGGAATGGATTGTTTAAACCCAGCGATTGGGTTGTTTTAACCCAGCGATTGGGTTGTTTTAACCCAGGGAATGGATTGTTTAAACCCAGCGATTGGGTTGATTTAACCCAGGGATTGGGTTGATAAATGTGATTTTTTGTTGTTGGGTGAAATATGACCTGACATGTTTCGTGAGACCCACAAAACACACACACACACACATATATATATATATATATATATAAGCCGTGCGTCGGTCAGTCACACAGAAGCCGACTGTGTGATTGATGTACAGTGAGCGTGAAGGTTAACCTGACATCATATCCTTCAGTACAGACAGTGCAGGCTCAGCTCTGTCCTCATTCAGCGGCAGTGGAGCAGTGGAGCCTGTCCGCCGCAGGGCCTGATGGGCTGAAGCTCCTACAGGAGTCTCACACTCGGCCCATGTGCTCCGCGTTAACTCACATTCCTGCTCCCAATCAGAGCCTCGTCCCTCAGACCTGCTGACGCTGATGGCTGGAGACAGGCCAGCCCGGACGCCGCTTCTCTTCAGCTTTGTTTAGAAAGAAAAGTTATTAAAGGGAGGAGGACAAAAAACTGTTTTCAATAACAGCTCAACACCTGCGGTGAGAACCTGAGAGTCTCCACGGGGTCACCACATGACCAGCACAGAATAATACACACTTCATCACACTCAACACTACACAAGATTAGATTGCCATTTTATTTACACAGTTGATTGTTTGGTCAGGACATCATATAGGATTATATTCTTTTTTATATATATTTATAATATTTTCTTATTTACATTTTTGTTTCGTATGATAAACAATCTTATTGCTCAATATACAATAAATCAATATACAGATTATACTATATAATTACAAATCACATTGTATATTACATATTTGTATTGGCTGCATTAAAATAAAATAATAATATAAAAATATAAATATTATTTGTTTATTTTAATATATATATATATATATATATATATATATATATATATATATATATATATATATATATATATATATATATATATATATATATATATATATATATATATATATATATATATATATATATACAGCAATAATAATTATAATTAATATATAGTATTATGTTTATAATGTCAATATTAATATTATGTTAATATGTCTAATGCTTACATGTTTATATTAATATTATAATACTATATAATAATTATAATTATTTTTGCACGCTCTCTGTGTACACACACACACACATATATATATATGCACATTAACATATTTTTTTATTCAATTATTATATATTATTTTTTTATTAAAATTCTCTTTTTAAACAAATTTCATACAAAGAAATATATAAATATTTAAATAAAATATTAATATAACAATATATTATAAACAATACATTAACAAATTTTTACACTGACACTAAATATTTAACTATATTAATGATCAGCTCATTTCAATTATCATACTCATAATTAAGAGATCAAATGTTGAAAATATGATTTTAAATGTCCTCATTATAAGATAAAAAGTCAAAAATATGACATGTTAAGTCATAATTGAGAGATAAAATGTTGAAAATATGATTTTACAAGTCCTCATTATTAGATAAAAAGTCAAAAATATGACATGCTAAGTCATTTTGAGATGAACAGCTGAAATTAGGACTTCAAAATTCACAATGTTGGAATTAAAGTCAAAATTATGACTTAAAAATCAAAATTATGATTAAAAGTCCTAATGATGAGATAAAAAGATGAAATTAGATTTAAAAAAGTCTAAATTATGACCAAAACACACACTAAGACATGAAATCATGCTTCTTATTCTTTTAAATGCGCTTTTAATTTTTGGATTCACACTTATAACAATAATATTTACATTGTTGTTTTAATTTTGTGAAATATATATATTTTTTACATGCGTTTTTACATTTTGAAATCCGTTTTTACAACAGAAATGAATCAATCAAAAACGGACTTTATCTTTTCATCTAAAACAAAATGAATTTCCTGTCATCAGTGTGAAGCTGAAGCATCTGTGTGTGTGTGAAGAGCGCTAGAGAAATAAAGCGGACTGGACTATATGTATACACACACACACACACACACACACACACACACACATGCATGTATACATACTTTAAAATATTTTTTTATTGAATGATTATATGTGTTATTTAGTATGTATGTGAATGTTTTTGGAGCATATATCCAGTGTTTTATCTGAGGCCAGTCGAGGAGCTCTGCTGTCAGCTTTCACGGCTGCTGGGAATGAAGTTTCTGAAGAATGTGGCAACAACATCCATCAAGTGTTCACGTCATGGGAAAGGACGAAAGTCTGAACAACACCTCCTCAATCTTTTCAAATTGCTTCAGGAAGAGTTTTAAAGGTCCTCTCAGTGTACAGTAAAACATCTCTCTCACCTGCTCATTTCCTCTGGGATCAGCCAAATAAACACATCAACACATCCACTGATGTCTGACCGGCTACACCTCGCAATCAACAACTATACCAATGCTACGACTGAAATACTGCTATTATTGTTATAAAGATCTCATTGATTTACATTAAAAGCGTCACACTGCAAAAAAAGCTTTTCTTACTTATGTGTTCTTTCACACCGGACGCGATTCACATGAAGGTGGACGCGTATACATTTTGAGTTTACTCGCGCGAATCGCGTGTGAGAATCGCGCGTGACATTCACTGCACAACAGACGCAAATTCGCGTCATGGGCGGGGCTTCCGCCAGCAGCTCGTCTCGTTGAGAAATGGCTGATATGGGCTGTGTTTACATGTCTTTTTTTTGTTAAAATCTACTGTTAATGTGTGACAAAACGTAGTTTTAAGACTTTTTCAGTTGATAATGTAGTTGTTTAAAGCTCAAATATGTGGTTTATTTATATAAAGAGTGCCTATTTGAACATTTTATCTGCCGTTTTCGGAGTTGTGAGCTCCAGCGGATCAGCGGCGCTCGTCAAAGCCGGCGAGGGCAACCTTTCCTCAGCCAGTTCTTCTGCCGCTGGCTCTGATGTCTCTGTGGCGTCTCCAGCTATAATTCGTCTTGTAATGACCGATCTTTGGTCTCATGGATCTATAATTTGTTCCCTGGCAAATCGTTTAGGCTGAGGGCAAAGAGAAGTTTCATTACTTTATATTTTTAGGCTATAACTGTACGTTGCAGTTGTAACGTTAGCCTACTAGCACTGACTTTGAATGTTTGACTGAATTGTTTGCTTTATTTCATGTATAGCTTATTATACATTACTTATACTTTTGTATTATTGATCATACATAAACTTGCATTTAACAAAAAGAGACTGTGTTGTGTTTCATGTCATTTAATGTTATCACATTGATAATCATATTGTCTGAACCAGATATTAATATACAGATTTTCTCCTCATTGTTGTCACTACTAGAGCAAGCTCCTGATTGGTTAACGTGGCGCGAAATATCCGCCAAAGTTCAGATTTTTCAACTTGAGCAATTTTGGGATCCTGACACTCAGTGTGTCTCAGTTTGTCTGTGTGTGCAGTAAATATGTTGTCACTGTTAAGTCAAATCTCCAAATGTCAGTTTTATATATGATATTTCCTGTCTCTGATGACGTTCTCCTCTAGTGTGTGCACTTCTCAGTGTAATATAACGTGTCTCAATGGCCTGTGTCCACTTTTTTGTCCTTAAACGCTCGTTTTTTGGGTCAATAGCTTATAAAAACGTCTGGGTTTTTGGTTGTGGGTTTTGTTTAGCTTGTTTGCTGTACACTTTGTCACATATCCGCTTTTAGACATTGTTCTGTTTTTTGTTATAAGTCCAAAATGACAAGGAGCCGCTTCACGCAATGCAAAGTCAATGGAGAGCGTTGGATTGTTTTCCCCCCGGTGGGCGTGGCCTTCAGATTATGACGCGTGTCGCTCTGTCTCTATATGTCAGGCTTTACAGGGTTAAATGATGTGATTTTCAAGTAAGCGTTCCCATAGTTTCCCAGAAGGAACACAAGCGTCTTCATTAATCTAGAAACCTCTCTGGACCACACACCGGCCTGATGCCCAAACAAACAGCAGCAAATCAGTCATGAGACCAGCGTCCAGTTTCAGTCGGCCCTTCTGCCCTATCCATCCCGCCAGACGTGAGATGAGACAGCGGGACACCCACACTGCTCCTTCAGAACCGCTCTAACACACCACACCGCCGAAGACCTGGTCAGTGTCAGCGCGCTGATGACCTACGACCCCCACATCCGGGATGGTCAGACGTCCTGCACGCTAGGTCTGGCATGACTCTGAACAGCAGATCTTTATTGCCCATCTTAGATTTGGGCGGCCCATGTTTTACTCAGGCTAATGACGCAGCGTAAAGATAAGGATGAAGAACAGACGATGGGAAACGACTGGGGATGCACCGGTTGACCGGCCAAAAACCGGAAACAAAATTTTTCTGCCGATTTTTCCGGATGTGCGCCCGCGTGCACATACGCCTATATTGCAATCATTCGCGAACATGTCACTTGTGTGTTACAAACGGAAACTGGAGAACTGGGGGAAGAGACGAGATACGCTGAAGGGAATGAAGAGCCGCTTTCCTGCGCGAGCTGAAGTTGCGCGAGCTGAAGTTGCGCGAGCTGAAGTTGCGCGAGCTGAAGTTGCGCGAGCTTCCCTCTCCACGCCTGCACAAGTGCAGATAGTGAGCGTTTGTTCAGCTCAGTTTCTCACGTGTTGGATCGGATGAGAACGAAACAGACTAACTTGTGACAAAGCTGAAATACTTCTTTTTGTAGCCTAAAGAAGAACATGCTGCACTTTAGAAATGAAATACTATCAGTTCTGTAGCCTATAGGATGATCATCTTTATTTGGTAACACTTTAGAATAATGGACATTAATTAACATTAGTTAACTACATTAGTTAACATTAACTAATAATGAACTGCACTTATAAAGCGTTTATTAATCTTCGTTAATGTTAATTTCAACATTTACTAATGCATTATTAAAATCTTATTAACATTAGTTAATGCACTGTGAAGTTTATATTAACTAACGTTAACAAAGATGAAGAAATACAGTAACAAATGTACTGCTCATGGTTAGTTCATGTTAGTTAATACATTAACTAATGTTAACTAATTATTCTAAAGTGTTACCTTTTATTTTACCTTAAAATGACATTGACTTAATTTGATTTATAAAGCACCTGCTGTAGCATCTTAGTTTTTTTCGTTGCACTAAACATTATTTGATTTAACATTTTGGAACAATTATATACTTTGGTTTTATTTAATTTCACTGGTAAAGACTTTTTTTCTTCACACTGAATTTAAAAACAAATGCTGATTTAAGTAACATCTTTGTTTGGATTGCAGAATATGCAGTTGTTGCCTTTAATTTCACCTTTCAGCCTTTTAATTTCCAATTCAATTTCCCGTTAATTTCAGATTGCGGACTTGTTTTCATTAGCCAAAAGCCAATTTAGCCTGTTAAATACCAAATAAACATCTTGTTCATGTATACTTTAGTTCTTTAATTGTGTAAAAAAAAAAAAAAACGGAAATCGGTATCGGCCAGTTTTCTTGAAAAAAAAAAAAGGGTATCGGAATCGGCCATGTAAAATCATGATCGGTGCATCACTAGAAACGACACACTTACGCTTAAGTTCCTGTCCCAGATCTGGATGGTCCCGTCCTGGCAGCCTGCGGCGATGAGTTTGCCGTCCCGGCTGTAGGTGCAGCAGGTGGGCGTCACTCGCTTTCCCTGGAGCGACCGCGGCTTAAACACAGACTTGTGCTTCTTCTCGGAGGTCAAATCCCAGGTCCGCACCGTCCTGAGAACAGATCAGATCATAAAATTACATTAATTCTCGTTAATAATAACACGAAAGAGTGCAATCAGATCATAAAAAATTAAATAAAATATATATTTTTTCATTTTGGCTCATTAATTCTCATTAACACAAAAGAGTGCAATCAGATCATCAAATAAAATACAATAATAAAAGCATTAAAAAAAAGAATTAATAAAAAAAAAAAAATAAATAAATAAAAATTATATATATATATATATATAAAAATTATATATATATATATATATATATATATATATATATATATATATATATATATATATATATATATATATATATATATATATATATATATATATTTATTTATTTCTTTATTTTTTGACTTTTATTTTATTTTATTTTTTGATTTTTTGATCAGATCATAAAATAAAATAAAATGAAATACAAAAACATAAAATAAGATATAATAATACAAAAAAAAATTTATATATATATATTTTTTTTTTGGCTCATTAATTCTCATTACAATAACACAAAAGAGTGCAATCAGATCAAAATAAAATAAAATAATAAAAACATAAAATAAAATGAAATACAAAAAACATAAAATAAAATAGAAAAATATATTTTTTTTTTCCTTTTGGCTCATTATTTCTCATTAACAAGAACACAGAGTGTAATCAGATCATAAAAAATAAAATAAAATAAAGTAATAAACTAAAATATGGTTTTTGCATTTTGGCTCATTAATTCTCATTAGAGTGCAATCAGATAAAATAATAAATAAATAAATAAAATAAAAAATTCTCAAGAGTGCAATGAATTGCAAGCATAGCTCATAGTACTCTTAGGTTCATGACTTTTCTTTTGATGTCTAAAAAGTTAAATAAAACAAAATAAAAGGTTATTTTAGATTTTACACTGGACACCATTATATATAACATTTATAAATGGCTTTCAAATTCAATTAAAAACCCTTAAATTTGCTTTAACTATACAGCTGTTAAAATAAAATGAAGTATTAAAAAAAGCGACGCACTAGTACAGATGTCAACGAGTTCATCTTTCCAAACTAATAGTCTTTACTAGCACTTACTGGAGAGGGTGCCAAAAAATGTCATCATTTTCCAAATGTTAAAAACATGAACAGATAATTGAGGATGCCTGGCATGGTTCTGACAGTAAAGCTGTCTGCTCTGTTGTGTTTCTGAGACATTCCTGCAGTAAATCAGGCAAATGGTGATTAAAAGTGAAGAAAAGTGTAGAAAATTAAGTTTAAGAGCGAGTGAGAGACGAGGAGCGAGAGAGGAATCAGTCGAGGGACGAGCAGATCTCAAGAGAGGCGGGTGTGCTTTTCACATCGACACTGAAGAAGATCCTGTGGCATTCAAAATAAATACTGACAATCATCTGAAATACATATTTATCAGATAATCATTACTGATTTATTAGACAAGATATCAGATAAATATGGATGATGGATGGATGGGATAGGAGATGGGTGGATGGATGGATGGGATAGGAGATGATGGATGGATGGATGGGATAGGAGATGATGGATGGATGGATGGGATAGGAGATGATGGATGGATGGATGGGATAGGAGATGATGGATGGATGGATGGGATAGGAGATGATGGATGGATGGGATAGGAGATGATGGATGGATGGATGGGATAGGAGATGATGGATGTATGGATGGGATAGGAGATGATGGATGGATGGGATAGGAGATGATGGATGGATGGATGGATGGGATAGGAGATGATGGATGGATGGATGGGATAGGAGATGATGGATGGATGGGATAGGAGATGATGGATGGATGGATGGGATAGGAGATGATGGAGGGATGGATGGGAGAGGAGATGATGGATGGATGGGATAGGAGATGATGGATGGATGGGATAGGAGATGATGGATGTATGGATGGGACGGATAGGAGATGATGGATGGGAGAGGAGATGATGGATGGATGGATGGGATAGGAGATGATGGATGGATGGATGGGATAGGAGATGATGGATGGATGGATGGGATAGGAGATGATGGATGGATGGGATAGGAGATGATGGATGGATGGGATAGGAGATGATGGATGGATGGGACGGATAGGAGATGATGGATGGGATAGGAGATGATGGATGGATGGATGGGATAGGAGATGATGGATGGATGGGATAGGAGATGATGGATGGATGGATGGATGGGATAGGAGATGATGGATGGATGGGACGGATAGGAGATGATGGATGGGATAGGAGATGATGGATGGATGGATGGGATGATGGATGGATGGGATAGGAGATGATGGATGGATGGATGGATGTGAGGGATAGTTGATGGATGGGATAGGAGATGATGGATGGATGGATGGATGTGAGGGATAGTTGATGGATGGATGGATGTGAGGGATAGGAGATGGGTGGATGGATGGGAGGGATAGGAGATGGGTGGATGGATGAGTGGGATAGGAGATGGATGGGTGGATGGATGGATGGGAGGGAGGGATAGGAGATGGATGGGAGGGATAGGAGATAGATGGGAGGGATAGGAGATGGATGGATGGATGGGAGGGATAGGAGATGGATGAATGGATGGATGGGAGGGATAGGCGATGGATGGATGGATGGGTGGGATAGGAGATGGATGGATGGATGGGTGGGATAGGCGATGGATGGATGGATGGGTGGGATAGGCGATGGATGGATGGATGGGTGGGATAGGAGATGGATGGATGGGTGGGATAGGAGATGGATGGATGGGAGGGAGGGATAGGAGATGGATGGATGGGAGGGCCTTCCTTATATGGGCCACTGACAGATTCAATTACTGTAAAATAAATCTATGAATGACTCATTAATGCATTAATGCATTAATACCGAATTCGAAAGCTCAGATTCCAGTGGCAGAAATATCTGTACAGTCTTAGTTTACAGTTTTAGTATCTGAGTGATTTCAGCACGTCGATGCTTCACTCGTCCTCCGTACGGCCCGTGATGAATCAAATCACAGCAGGGACACAAGAGAGAGTCCGGCCGACACTCACATCAGCTCTTCAGCGGGAGAAACCGGAGCAGGATCAGCTCTTCAGCGGGAGAAACCGGAGCAGGATCAGCTCTTCAGCGGGAGAAACCGGAGCGGGATCAGCTCTTCAGCGGGAGAAACCGGAGCAGGATCAGCTCTTCAGCGGGAGAAACCGGAGCGGGATCAGCTCTTCAGCGGGAGAAACCGGAGCAGGATCAGCTCTTCAGCGGGAGAAACCGGAGCAGGATCAGCTCTTCAGCGGGAGAAACCGGAGCAGGATCAGCTCTTCAGCGGGAGAAACCGGAGCAGGATCAGCTCTTCAGCGGGAGAAACCGGAGCAGGATCAGCTCTTCAGCGGGAGAAACCGGAGCAGGATCAGCTCTTCAGCGGGAGAAACCAGAGCAGGATCAGCTCTTCAGCGGGAGAAACCAGAGCAGGATCAGCTCTTCAGCGGGAGAAACCAGAGCAGGATCAGCTCTTCAGCGGGAGAAACCGAAGCAGGATCAGCTCTTCAGCGGGAGAAACCGGAGCGGGATCAGCTCTTCAGCGGGAGCGGGATCAGCTCTTCAGCAGGAGAAACCGGAGCAGGATCAGCTCTTCAGCGGGAGAAACCAGAGCAGGATCAGCTCTTCAGCGGGAGAAACCAGAGCGGGATCAGCTCTTCAGCGGGAGAAACCGGAGCGGGATCAGCTCTTCAGCGGGAGAAACCAGAGCGGGATCAGCTCTTCAGCGGGAGAAACCGGAGCAGGATCAGCTCTTCAGCGGGAGAAACCGAAGCGGGATCAGCTCTTCAGCGGGAGAAACCGGAGCGGGATCAGCTCTTCAGCGGGAGAAACCGGAGCAGGATCAGCTCTTCAGCGGGAGAAACCGGATCAGGATCAGCTCTTCAGCGGGAGCGGGATCAGCTCTTCAGCGGGATCAGCTCTTCAGCGGGATCAGCTCTTCAGCGGAAGAAACCGGAGCGGGATCAGCTCTTCAGCGAGAGAAACCGGAGCGGGATCAGCTCTTCAGCGGGATCAGCTCTTCAGTGGGATCAGCTCTTCAGCGAGAGAAACCGGAGCGGGATCAGCTCTTCAGCGGGATCAGCTCTTCAGCGGGATCAGCTCTTCAGCGGGATCAGCTCTTCAGCGGGAGAAACCAGAGCAGGATCAGCTCTTCAGCGAGAGAAATCGGAGCGGGATCAGCTCTTCAGCGGGAGAAACCGGAGCGGGATCAGCTCTTCAGTGGGAGAAACCGGAGCGGGATCAGCTCTTCAGCGGGAGAAACCGGAGCAGGATCAGCTCTTCAGCGGGAGCGGGATCAGCTCTTCAGCGGGATCAGCTCTTCAGCGGGATCAGCTCTTCAGCGGGATCAGCTCTTCAGCGGGAGAAACCGGAGCGGGATCAGCTCTTCAGCGGGATCAGCTCTTCAGCGGGAGAAATCGGAGCGGGATCAGCTCTTCAGTGGGAGAAACCGGAGCGGGATCAGCTCTTCAGTGGGAGAAACCGGAGCGGGATCAGCTCTTCAGTGGGAGAAACCGGAGCGGGATCAGCTCTTCAGCGGGAGAAACCGGAGCAGGATCAGCTCTTCAGCGGGAGCGGGATCAGCTCTTCAGTGGGAGAAACCGGAGCGGGATCAGCTCTTCAGTGGGAGAAACCGGAGCGGGATCAGCTCTTCAGTGGGAGAAACCGGAGAGGGATCAGCTCTTCAGTGGGAGAAACCGGAGAGGGATCAGCTCTTCAGTGGGAGAAACCGGAGCGGGATCAGCTCTTCAGTGGGAGAAACCGGAGAGGGATCAGCTCTTCAGTGGGAGAAACCGGAGCAGGATCAGCTCTTCAGCGGGAGCGGGATCAGCTCTTCAGTGGGAGAAACCGGAGCGGGATCAGCTCTTCAGCGGGAGAAACCGGAGCGGGATCAGCTCTTCAGCGGGAGAAACCGGAGCGGGATCAGCTCTTCAGCGGGAGAAACCGGAGCGGGATCAGCTCTTCAGCGGGAGAAACCGGAGAGGGATCAGCTCTTCAGCGGGAGAAACCGGAGCGGGATCAGCTCTTCAGTGGGAGAAACCGGATCGGCATCAGCCCTTCAGCGGGAGAAACCGGAGCGGGATCAGCTCTTCAGCGGGAGCGGGATCAGCTCTTCAGCGGGAGAAACCGGAGCAGGATCAGCTCTTCAGTGGGAGAAACCGGAGCGGGATCAGCTCTTCAGTGGGAGAAACCGGAGAGGGATCAGCTCTTCAGTGGGAGAAACCGGAGAGGGATCAGCTCTTCAGTGGGAGAAACCGGAGCAGGATCAGCTCTTCAGCGGGATCAGCTCTTCAGTGGGAGAAACCGGAGCGGGATCAGCTCTTCAGCGGGAGAAACCGGAGCGGGATCAGCTCTTCAGCGGGAGAAACCGGAGCGGGATCAGCTCTTCAGCGGGAGAAACCGGAGCAGGATCAGCTCTTCAGCGGGAGCGGGATCAGCTCTTCAGTGGGAGAAACCGGAGCGGGATCAGCTCTTCAGCGGGAGAAACCGGAGCGGGATCAGCTCTTCAGCGGGAGAAACCGGAGCGGGATCAGCTCTTCAGCGGGAGAAACCGGAGCGGGATCAGCTCTTCAGCGGGAGAAACCGGAGAGGGATCAGCTCTTCAGCGGGAGAAACCGGAGCGGGATCAGCTCTTCAGTGGGAGAAACCGGATCGGCATCAGCCCTTCAGCGGGAGAAACCGGAGCGGGATCAGCTCTTCAGCGGGAGCGGGATCAGCTCTTCAGCGGGAGAAACCGGAGCAGGATCAGCTCTTCAGTGGGAGAAACCGGAGCGGGATCAGCTCTTCAGTGGGAGAAACCGGAGAGGGATCAGCTCTTCAGTGGGAGAAACCGGAGAGGGATCAGCTCTTCAGTGGGAGAAACCGGAGCAGGATCAGCTCTTCAGCGGGATCAGCTCTTCAGTGGGAGAAACCGGAGCGGGATCAGCTCTTCAGCGGGAGAAACCGGAGCGGGATCAGCTCTTCAGCGGGAGAAACCGGAGCGGGATCAGCTCTTCAGCGGGAGAAACCGGAGCAGGATCAGCTCTTCAGCGGGAGAAACCGGAGCGGGATCAGCTCTTCAGCGGGAGAAACCGGAGCGGGATCAGCTCTTCAGCGGGAGAAACCGGAGAGGGATCAGCTCTTCAGCGGGAGAAACCGGAGCGGGATCAGCTCTTCAGTGGGAGAAACCGGAGAGGGATCAGCTCTTCAGCGGGAGAAACCGGAGAGGGATCAGCTCTTCAGCGGGAGAAACCGGAGAGGGATCAGCTCTTCAGCGGGAGAAACCGGAGAGGGATCAGCTCTTCAGCGGGAGAAACCGGAGCGGGATCAGCTCTTCAGCGGGAGAAACCGGAGCGGGATCAGCTCTTCAGCGGGAGCGGGATCAGCTCTTCAGCGGGAGAAACCGGAGCAGGATCAGCTCTTCAGCGGGAGAAACCGGAGCAGGATCAGCTCTTCAGCGGGAGAAACCGGAGCAGGATCAGCTCTTCAGCGGGAGAAACCGGAGCGGGATCAGCTCTTCAGCGGGAGAAACCGGAGAGGGATCAGCTCTTCAGCGGGAGAAACCGGAGCGGGATCAGCTCTTCAGCGGGAGAAACCGGAGCGGGATCAGCTCTTCAGCGGGAGAAACCGGAGCGGGATCAGCTCTTCAGCGGGAGAAACCGGAGCGGGATCAGCTCTTCAGCGGGAGAAACCGGAGCGGGATCAGCTCTTCAGCGGGATCAGCTCTTCAGCGGGATCAGCTCTTCAGCGGGATCAGCTCTTCAGCGGGATCAGCTCTTCAGCGGGATCAGCTCTTCAGCGGGATCAGCTCTTCAGCGGGAGAAACCGGAGCGGGATCAGCTCTTCAGCGGGAGAAACCGGAGCAGGATCAGCTCTTCAGCGGGAGAAACCGGAGCGGGATCAGCTCTTCAGCGGGAGAAACCGGAGCGGGATCAGCCCTTCAGCGGGAGAAACCGGAGCGGGATCAGCTCTTCAGCGGGAGAAACCGGAGCGGGATCAGCTCTTCAGCGGGAGAAACCGGAGCAGGATCAGCTCTTCAGCGGGAGAAACCGGAGCGGGCAGGACATCAGCATGACAGGCATATCTGAAGGATCCATGAAATCCCAATTTTCTTCCCTACATCTGCTGAACCCATTACAGCTGTTGAGCAGGACACGGAGAAATGAAAACACAAAAGAGCCACAGGAATATCCTCAGCCCTAGAGAACCAAACGCACGGCGGAGTAATGCCATTCCCAGATAACACACCACAGGTCAGAGGTCACGGTGAAGGTGCAGAGCGGCGGACGGAGGTCAAGCAAAGGTCAGCGAGATGCTAATGCAGTTGTTCAGTGTCTTCAGCACAATTACAGGAAACAAAACGAACTGAGGTTGGTCGCTTTTCATGTCAGTCAGACTCTTTCTGTCTAAGTGGGCAGAAATATACACCGATCAGGCATAACATTATGACCAGTGAATAACACTGATGATCTCTGTTAGTGGGTGGGATATATTAGGCAGCAAGTGAACATTTTGTCCTCAGAGTTGATGTGTTAGAAGCAGGAAAAATGGGCAAGCGTAAGGATTTGAGCGAGTTTGACAAGGGCCAGATTGTGACGGCTAGACGACTGGGGCAGAGCATAAAGGATCTGCTGCTAACATCTTGGTGCCAGATACCACAGCACACCTTCAGGGGTCTAGTGGAGGCCATCAGAGACGGGTCAGGGCTGCTTTGGCAGCAAAAGGGCGGCCAACACAATATTAAGAGTTAATCAAAACCTCTGAGAGCGTCTGTCATCAGAAACGTCCATCTCACTTTATTCCTCATATCTCCAGTCGTCCCGTCAAGCTGAGGAATGACCAGCAGAGGTTAAAGCTGTTCAAACAGAGAGAGAGAGAGAGAGAGAGAGAGAGAGAGAGAGAGACACCTGGTGCCGAACCAACAGGCCGATCATGTCCGAACGCCCTTCCTGCTCTGACCAGCTGTGACCTCAGAGGTCAAAGGTCACCCGAGACGCGCATAAACACACAGATAGCCTCAATCGTGGATTCCAGCAGTGACACACTCGCCGTGTTTAGACAAGAGGGGAAAAAGACGGCGGGTCCAGGCCAAACAAATGTCAGACACACCGCCTGTCTGTCTGTCTGTCTGAGGACTGGAAACTCATCACATGACAAAGAGCAGCTCATGTACAGCAGATTAACATCACAGAGCGCTTACAGAACACAAGACAACTCTCTGCACATTAAACCACAGCCGCGGCCACCAGATGCGTTTCTTAATGATGTATGGAGGCTTAGCGCAGCCGCTCAAGAGGGATTTAGAGAATAAACAGGAGAAATATCTATATAATCTTGAACTGAACAATGGAGAATTATGGGAATATTCCTCACAGCAGGTGGATTGGTGTCCTGAAACACATCATCAGGGGCGCGGGAAGTGGGGGAGCTGGGATTGCAAATGCAATGCAAATTTTATTCATTTTTAGAATTTAGTAATTTATTTTTAATAAACATTTTAAGTGGCCCATTAAAAAGTATTATTTATATCAGGGTTTCTGCAGGTTTCACCAAGTCAAATTTAAGACTTTTTAAGACCTTTTTAAGAACATTATGAATAAAATTTAAGTACATCACGCAATAAAAAAACTTACAAAGGAAATGCACAATCACAAAATTACTTACAACGCAAAATAATGAATTTATTAGTATTAGTAAACTTGCACTCCCTCATTGCTCAATCCCACCAGGATTTTATTTATTTATTTATTTTTTACTGATTTTATGGGGGTCATTTCCATTTTTTTTTCATAATTAGGATGCCACATTTATTATTATGTTAGATACACAATAGTCACACATGACAATAAAAGGTCCAGTGGTGTGCTATCTAGCTTTAATAACATGATCGCTTAAAGTGGGAAATATGACCAAAATCTTACAAGTAAACCACATCAATAAGCAATTGCTTAAAGGGATAGTTCACCCAAAAATGAAAATGATCCCATGATTTACTCACCCTAGTCATCCGAGGTGTTTATGATATTCTTCTTTCAGACGAATAAAATCTGAGTTATATTACAAAAGTTCAGGCTAATCCAAGCATTATAATAGCAGTAATAGTTGCTCTGTTTTTGAAGTCCATAAAAAGTGCATCTGTCCGTCATATAACTGCTCCACACCGCTCTGAGGTGTTAATAAAGGCCTTCTGAAGCGAATCGATGCGTTTGTGTAAGAAAAAATATCCATATTTAAAACTTTATCAAGTAAAGTTCCAGCCGATCGCCTTCCGTGGAAAAGTGTTGAAACTCAAGATGTGTTTGTGACGTCATGACGAGCGGACCTGGTGGTGTCAGTCTTTCGATCGGCAGGGGAACTTTCAACACTTTTTCCATAAATTGAACAGAGAAGGCGATCGGCTGGAACTTTACTTGATAAAGTTTTAAATATGGATATTTTTCTTACACAAACGCATTGATTCACTTCAGAAGGCCTTTATTAACACCCCGGAGCCGCGTGGAGCAGTTATATGATGGACAGATGCACTTTTTATGGACTTCAAAAACAGAGCAACTATTACTGCCATTATAATGCTTGGGTTAGCCTGAACTTTTTTAATATAACTCATATTTTATTCGTCTGAAAGAATGTCATACACACTTCGGATGACTTGAGGGTGAATAATTCATGGGCTAATTTTCATTTTTGGTTGAACTATCCCTTTAATATAAGTAGGGATGCACCGGTTGACCGGCCAAAAACCGGAACCGGACGTTTTTTGCTTCTACGGTTTTCTTTGTATTTTTCTGCCGATTTTTCTGGAAGTGCGCCCGTGTGCACATACGCCTATATTGCAATCATTCGCGAACATGTCACTTGTGTGTTACAAACGGAAACTGGAGAACTGATGGAAGGAGATACGCTGAAGGCAATGAAGAGCCGCTTTCCTGCGCGAGCTGAAGTTGCGCAAGCTGAAGTTGCGCGAGCTGAAGTTGCACGAGCTGAAGTTGCGCGAGCTGAAGTTGCACGAGCTGAAGTTGCGCGAGCTGAAGTTGCACGAGCTGAAGTTGCGCGAGCTGAAGTTGCGCGAGCTGAAGTTGCGCGAGCTGAAGTTGCGCGAGCTGAAGTTGCGCGAGCTGAAGTTGCGCGAGTTTATCTCTCCGCGCCTGCTCAAGTGTAGATGTGAGTGTTTGTTCAGCTCAGTTTCTCAAGTGTTGGATCGGATGAGAACGAAACAGACTAACTTGTGACAAAGCCGAAATACTTCTTTTCGTAGCCTAAAGAAGAACATGCTGTACTTTAGAAATGAAATACTATCAGTTCTGTAGCCTATAGGATGATAATTTTTATTTAACCTTAAAATTACATTGACTTAATTTGATTTAAAAAGCACCTGCTGTAGCATCTTAGTTTTTTTCGTTGCACTAAACATTATTTGATTTAACATTTTGGGACAATTATATACTTTGGTTTTATTTAATTTCACTGGTAAAGACTTTTTTTCTTTACACTGAATTTAAAAACAAATGCTGATTTAAGTAACATCTTTGTTTGGATTGCAGAATATGCAGTTATTGCCTTTAATTTCACCTTTCAGCCTTTTAATTTCCAATTCAATTTCCCGTTAATTTCAGATTGCGGACTTGTTTTCATTAGCCAAAAGCCAATTCAACCTGTTAAATACCAAATAAACATCTTGTTCATGTATACTTTCATTCTTTTATGGTGTAATTTTTTTTTTTTTTTTTTTGGAAATCGGTATCGGAATCGGCCATGTAAAATCATGATCGGTGCATCACTAAATATAAGTAAAAAGTTCTCAAAATAATCAAGTCAAGGGTGTGTATCTGTGTGTATTTAATCGTATTTGTGTGTATCTGTGTGTATTTAATCGTATTTGTGTGTAATGTGTGTATTTAATCGTTCAGGGGCAATAAGCCTAGAAATAGAACACATTCACGCGAGCGCTGACAGGCGGCAAACACGTGCACAGAATCCACAGTCAGTAACTGAGTTCGTGGTTTATTAACTCTTTTTTAGTGCTATCAGGCATAACATACTTTTATTTGGTCATTATGCGAGATCGCAGGTGAGAAAGATTCGTCCTTGCTTTCACAATCGCGAAACTGGAAGAACTGGAGAACTGTCAGCTAAAGAATAAAATCAGTTTTATGTGTCTGTGGTACAATCCGAAAGAGACTCGCACCAATAACATGAAAGCTGATTGGCTGCCATATAAGATGCATGCTGGTCTCATTTGTAGTTGTAATACAGCAAACTATAGTTGGACTAGCGAAAGAAAGAACTATAATACCTCGGCCGGAATAAACACACACACACACACACACACACACACACACACACTAAAGCGCTGCGGGGGCATTTCAATGAGCAATAGAGGAAGCATTATATGGACCGCCATCTACTGGTTAAAGTGGTAATTTCACGTCTTTTTAAAATAAAAGTTAGCCTGATGTCATACTCATTTCTAGTCAGAATATGAGTCTGATGCTGTGATTATGGGGCGTGTTTCAACCGAACCAGGAAAGACCTCAATTGGATAGACCTACAACCAATCAGAGCGACGCATTAGGGATCGACCGATATCGAATTTTTTTCATCAGCCTTAGCCGATGAGCGATACGGGCTGCCGATTTTCTTGAGCCGATATTTGGAGCCGATACTGCTTTTGCTCCCTCAATTTACATCATAAAAATGACACAATGATCATGATGATAATTTAAAATTTACAATTTAAAAAAGGAACATTTATTGAACTAAAAAAAAACAATATTTAACAAATTGTAAAAACAGGTGCGGTAGAACAAGAAAAAAAAAAGAGTTCAGTTGTGAAAATAAATTCTGAAAATAAATATTTAAGCATAAATAAAATAGTTACACTATTGCACACAGTATCAACAAGCGAGCAGCATAATAAAGTGCACACTGACTGTACTATACTTCATTTTAAAAATAACCCAGCAACATATTCAAAGTTGGGTTGAATATGGACTAACCCAGCAAATGGGTTGTTTTAGAATAGAATAGAATAGAAAAACTTTATTAATCCCCAAAGGGAAATTGTGGTGTTGCAAAATTGACACAAAATACAGACCAGACATATTACACAAACTGACATAAACCAGCGTTATATGACCCAGCGGTTGGGTTAAATGTTTGCTTAAAACAACCCAATTTCTGGGTTAAAACAACCCAATTGATGGGTTAGTCCATTTTCAACCCAACTTGGGTTATTTTTAACACAGCATTTTTTAGAGTGTAGGTGTAGCTTAATCTCTTGTAGAGCAACACCAGCGGCAATTCAGGGAAAAATCTCCCAATGCTCCACGTGAAACTTCAGTCTTTCCACCTTTTACCATCGTGTCAATTCTCAATTGATTTTGATTAATATGCGTGAGGGAGAGCGAGACAGTTTGAAGACGGTGAGAGCTGCCCTGTGGACGCCTGTCTGGAAATAATGCAGGGAAAAAATATCGGCGAACGCAGCAGCCTTATATCGGCCGATACACGTAAAAATATAACCCGATCTATCGGTCTAACACTACGACGCATAATACATAGCATTAGTTGTCAAATGTCAACAGAACTCAACGGGTTGAAGCGAGCCTAATTATGTGATATTTAGACCCTGCAAATTTTAGCAGGCAGCCCTGCCAAAAAACATATTTTATCCCCCAAATTACATTTTTTCTGGAGAACCCACCGGAAAGCTTTTGGGCTTGTTTTGAGTAGCAATTGGGCGGGTTTTGTTGTGAAAACTTGGCAACTCTGTCTGCACGCACACTGGAGGAAGTAGAAGAAGATGAGTGTAAACGATCTTTGCCGGTGTTGTAAAAAAGAATTTAAGGATACACTGAGAACTTACCAACACCATCATCATTTCTGAGAGAGATAGTAAAGGTGAACGCATATACGAACAAGCTCTCCGTTTAGGATTAGAACAAATTCAACCCAAGCGCTCTTTGGTGACGTGGATGATTACGTTACTGTTGATCATCTGTCCATCATCATATAAGGCCCGCCCTGACGATCTGATTGGTCCACAACGGATCAAGTCCAGACCGAACTGCCTGACCTCAAATATTGTGGGCGGGGCTAAGCTCGGCTGGCATCCAGGCTAAATAATAGTGCTCGTTTGCCAAAAAGTGTTAGCCTTTAATCTTTTAGTTTAAACATCAAGTACAAATCATCACATTAAAAATAAATAACATGAAAATTGGATCATATTTAGAGATTTGAATTGCTGGAAAAAGTTTGAAGCACTTGAAGTGTGCTCGAATTTCACTCTCAAAAGGTTGTACAAACCCTGAGATGAAGTATGTAAAAAAATGTGTTCGAGTTTTACCAACTCTGACAAAATTTAGTCGCAACAGCAGGAAAAAGGTCACAAAATGCCACCATTTGGCCGCAGTCTGGAGCCCTGTGAATGGCTGACGTATATCTGAGATAAAGTGCCTCACAAACAAGAACAAATGTAGGTCAGAGAAGTGAAGCATTCATTTAAAATGGAATCTTTTGTAACATTTTAAATGTCACTTTTGATCAATTTAATGCATCCTAGCTGAATAAAGGTATTCATTTCTGAACGCTTGTGTAACAAATCATTGTCTTAAATATTAAAGCTAAAGTTAAAGGGTTAGTTCACCCAAAAATGAAAATTCTGTCATTAATTACTGACCCTCATGTCGTTGGACACCCGTCAGACCTCCGTTCATCTTCAGACACAAATGAAGATATTTTAGTGTAAATCTGATGCTCTGAAAGGCCTCCATTGGCTCAATGCACTTTACACTCTCAAGACCCTTAAAAGACACTAAAGACGTCGTTACAAAGTCCATCTCACTACAGCAGCTCTACAATAACTTTATGAAGACGAGAATATTTTTTGTGCGCAAAAAAACCCTAAATAACGACTTATATCGTGATGACGATTTCAAAACAAGGCATCATGAAGCTTCGAAGCATTATGAATCAGTGAGTCGATTCAGCAGTTTGAATCGCCAAATTACAGCAGTTTGGCGGTTTGACACGCGATCCGAATCATGATTCGACTCACTGATTCATAACGCTTCGAAGCTTCATGATGCCGTGTTTTGAAATCGTCATCACTATATAAGTCGTTATTTAGGGTTTTTTTGCGCACAAAAAATATTCTCGCCGATTCATAAAGTTATTTTAGAACCACTGCAGTGAGATGGACTTTGTAACGACGTCTTTAGTGTCTTTTAAGGGTCTTGAGAGTGTAAAGTGCATTGAGCCAATGGAGGCCTTTCAGAGCATCAGATTTACACTAAAATATCTTCATTTGTGTCTGAAGATGAACGGAGGTCTGACGGGTGTCCAACGACATGAGGGTCAGTAATTAATGACAGAATTTTCATTTTTGGGTGAACTAACCCTTTAATACATAATAGTTGGATGGCAGATGGCAGCACCTGCTTCCTCGGTCATGTTTACACAGCGCTCACATGGCATAAAGAAACCAGGTCGCCATGGTAACTCATGGCTATCGTTGCAAAGACATCCCAATCCGGACGCATCCGAACATGAGAGGTAAACAGCACAGGAAATATTTTCCGATGACGTGTGGCGAGTTTGAGGCATTAACACGGTCATCTGCAATTAGCCCTGAGTGTGATTTATGAAGCCGCTTCCCTGAAAACACATCATATATTTATGATCAGACACTGTAGACAAAAGTGACGCACGCCTCGCATAAAGTGAATGTGGACCTCACCGTTCATATATGGATTCCAGTTAGGGATAACTAGTCTTCTGACCCATTAGTCCAGTTTTTTTTGTTTCCATGTCTTGAAATAAATCAATAAAATATAATGCATTTCTTTCATTTGATATAAAATACAAATAAATTATAACATTTAAAAGAAAAACAATAAGAACATGTATAAATGAATAATAATAATATAAACAAAAAAATAGGATTTATATGGTCTGAATACTCTTATTATCTGAGGACTGTGATGTGCAATAAAATTGTCTAATTTTAGTTAAAAGTTTTAGTAATTCTGATGTTTTGTCAAGTTTTTGTTATTTTTAAAAAATGTTTGTATAGTTTTTATTATTTTTATTTGGTACAATAAATAACCTTATGTAACATAAATAACTATGTATTTAAAGTAAAGTGATGTTTTTATGGTTGTAGTTTTTGTTAAATATAATAACGCTATATATTTAATCATTTGTGTCAAATAATGTTCTCAGTCTTTCCAGTGATGGGGCGTCCTAGACAGAACCTATAAGAGTTTACTTTAAATTAAATGGAAATTAAATTAGATTAAATACACTTTGTGTAACCAAATAATAACCAGGTGGATATTGGACACACAGCATGACTTTTATTTAATAAACGAGCCTGAAATACAGCAGGACTCTTATTTTGAAATGTCTGTGCGTTATTATTGCAGGAGCTCATTCAGTTTCAGACGAGAGAAAATATGAGTTCTTATATATTACAGTTTAGTAAACACTGTCATGATTGATCAGCGTTCGTCTCGTTTGGCATAAATGTGTAAGCCTGAACATACAACAGCGCCACCTTCAGGCTATGACATGTGAAGCACTCACATTTATTAATGAAATCACAGCCTTATGAAGATTAAAAATCACATTAGGCAGTGTCGCCATTTATGTTTTTCTATCCCCAAAATATAAGACACCTCAAAATGATAATTAAGACGCTTGTTACACCATTTAAAGCACTGAAAACTTTTTATGATCTTACATTTAAAGGTGCAGTGTGTAATATTTATGAGGCTCTATTGACAGAAATGCAATATAATATACATAACTATGTTTTCAGTGGAGTATAAAGACCTCACATAATGAAGCGTTATTGGTTTATTACCTTAGAATGAGCCGTTTCTATCTACACACACCACGGGTCTCCTTACAGTGAAGATGTCTGGTCCATATTTCTACGGTAGCCCTAAAGGGACAAACCTCTCTACAGAGCGCTAGTCACTCTCTGCTGTCTCAGACGACGACATGTTTGTCCTGTGTCGGCCACTGTAGCTTCTCTATGTGCTTCGAAAGGGAGGGGTGAGCGGAGTTTGATAGCAATTCAGAACCTCACCACTAGATGCCGCTAAAATTCACACACTGCACCTTTAAGAAAACTGATCCGTTGGGATTTTTGTGCTCCAAACTACAACTTTTAGTGGCAAATGCGAGTGAAACGTCCATCATATGCTCACTCGCAGAAGTAGTAGGTCATCCGGGGACTTTTCGCCTACACTTTTATGAATACATAAGGTTTTTCGCCGATTATAAAGTATGGAAGTGGCATATTCAGACTAAAAAGAGAACTGAGTCCACTTTAAAGGGATAGTTCACCCAAAAATGAAAATTCTGTCTTCATTTACTCACCCTCAAGTTGTTCCAAAGCTGTATGAGTTTCTTTGTTCTGCTGAACACAAAAGATACAGTAAAGAATGTTTGTAATAAAGCTGATAGAGCAACTATTGGCTACCATAGTATTTTTTTCCCTACTATGGTAGTCAATAGTTGCTCTATCTGCTTGGTTACAAACATTCTTCAAAATATCTTCTTTTGTGTTCAGCAGAACAAAGAAACTCATACGGGTTTGGAACAACTTGAGGGTCAGTAAATGATGACAGAATTTTCATTTTTGGGTGAACTATCCCTTTAAAGTCCACTACAAAGTGAAAATAAAACACTATCAGAGAACCATGAGCATGTGAATGTGCGGTTGAATTATTCAAATTATGTTATTATTTTACATCTAAACGTTTGGGAATCCCTGACGTAGACTAACCATAGAGACAGAGTGTATTTAGGCCACGCCCACACCGGGGGGAAAACAATCCAACGCTCTCCATTGACTTTGCATTGTGTGAAGCGGCTCCTTGTCATTTCGGTCTTATAAAAAAAAAACAGAACAATGTCTAAAAGCGGATATGTGACAAAGTGTACAGCAAACAAGCTAAAAAACACAGAAATACGTTTTTATAAGCTGTCGACCCAAAAAAACAGAGAGTTTAAGGAGACAAAAGTGGATAAAGGCAGTAAAACGTGACGCTTCAGCTGAAGAATGGGGACATTTTGGGATCCTGACACTCAGTGTGTCTCAGTTTGTCTGTGTGTGCAGTAAATATGTTGTCACTGTTAAGTCAAATCTCCAAATGTCAGTTTTATATATGATATTTCCTGTCTCTGATGACGTTCTCCTCTAGTGTGTGCACTTCTCAGTGTAGTATAACGTGTCTCAATGGCCTGTGTCCACTTTTTTGACCTTTTGTCTTTTTTGTGTATCCACCCCTTAACTGTCACTTGCCCGTATACGGGCATTCTACATTTACTTCACTATATTACTATTAAATCCTAATCTATTTATTGATGATTTTGCAGAAAATATATATTTTGGAAGAGTAATGGATTAACATATGACAAGAGTGACAAGAGTGTGCATCAAAAAATCTGTATCATTACAGGAGTTTTCACCTTTGTACCACACTTTTAATCATTCAAACTTTGATTTTCATGCTAAAAGTTCATAACATAAACATTGTGATTCTAGTATTTAGCCAAAAATATTCAGAAAATAATATTATATATAGAGAATATCTGCCAGATCAAGTAACTGGGACCTTTAGGAATCACCAATATGGTGTGTCTAACGAACCCCTAGTGGATTTTTGGAGGTTATTCAGCTAAAAGTCTTACAGAAAACTAATTTTTTGAGTTTTTGACCTAAAATTTTTAACACAACTTGGTTAGAATTTTGGCTTTGACTTTCTGTCTTTTTTAGGCTGAAACCTATATTAATTTATATTTTTTTAAATAAAATAAATACCATTTATTTTATTATATTTTTATAACAATAAACTTAAATTTCAATAACTTTTATATAATTTAATTCTATAATTTTTTCAGCAATAATCTGCCAAGTGTCTTCTTTTAAAAACTCGTTTTTTGGGTCAATAGCTTATAAAAACGTCTGGGTTTTTGGTTGTGGGTTTTGTTTAGCTTGTTTGCTGTACACTTTGTCACATATCCACTTTTAGACATTGTTCTGTTTTTTGTTATAAGTCCGAAATGACAAGGAGCCGCTTCACGCAATGCAAAGTCAATGGAGAGCGTTGGATTGTTTTCCCCCCCGGTGGGCGTGGCCTTCAGATTATGACGCGTGTCGCTCTGTCTCTATTAGAAACCAGCTCAGACAGAAAGCAGAAACCCGTCCAAACGGCCCCTAGCGCTCCTCTGGGGCCGCTTCACCTCACGTCCAATCAGATGCGATCCTCCTGTGGGATTGTGTTCGGAGACACTAGAAACTTCCCCAGATGGATGGGAAAAGGGCAGAATTAGAAGAAAGTCGTGAGGCCCAGAGAGCCCGTGTGTGTGTGTGTGTGTGTAACACATCAGTGATTATGAAGAGCTAGTCTTGTTTTATTTCAGGGGCTGAGAGCAGCAGATGCAGCTGGGTGGGCCCGTTCCAGCTCTTAATGAGCTTTTAAAGGCTTGGAGCAATTAATCGCCCTCACGCTGATCATTGTATCTCAATCGTCTTAATTGTCAACACGGTCTGCTTGGGTGGACAACAGGGGCACATTCAAGTGCACTCAACGGCACGCAGGTCTGGGACGGAGACATGGAAGACTTCCTCTGTGAAGAGGAATGCACTGGACTGTAGGTGAACCTGATGCATATCCCATAATGCCCCGACATGTTCACGGGCCACACGGATGTCAAACAAACAGCGCTTTAACCATGAACAGTTAACGGGTTACAGACGGAGTTCAGCAGGGAAAGACCCACAACATTCAACATCAGAAATGAGGGAGAAATACATAAATACTGTCATTATAAACACTGTTTTAAGTAGGGTTGGGAATCGTGAGAAATTTTCTGGTTCCAATTCTGCCTAACGATTCCGGTTCCGATTCCGGTTCCATTAAAATTATTAAACAAATAGTGGTAAAGGAAAAAGGCACAATACGCAACTCAAACAATCCATTTTGTGTTTATTAATTGCTCTCAAATTAATTTACAGGTTGGCACGGTCAAAAAAGTCCTGTACTGTACATTTATTACAGTATTAATTAAGCCAATCTTGCAACACATTTTTTTTCAAATGAACACCTCTGAAATTGTCTTATTACATTTTATCTCTCTGTCTCTGAATAAAACCAAGTTATAAATTATATTTATTAGTTATATTTATTAATTAGTTGTATATTAATTCAATAGTAATTCAGTTATTCAGTGAACTTGTAAATAATAAATTGCAATTCAGCATTACAAAGGTAATTGTGCCTAAACGCTTACCTAAACCATGGTGACTGAACGGTTGACAAATATATATATATATATATATATATACAAAATGCACATATATATAGGTCTTTCACTATAAATCTGGTATAAGACAACAAAACCCGCACAATGGCTACTCAAAACTAGCCCAAAACAAGCCCAATCGCGTTTCAGGGGGGCTTCTCCGGTAAAATTCGCATTTACGGAGCTAAATATCCCATAATTGGGGTCGCTTCAACCCGCGGACATGAAACACAGCCCGCGGCAACAGTGGAAAATGGGAAAGCGGGAAAACCACGGACTTGGCAACACTGGCTGTCACTCACTATTAAAGGATACGCTTCCAGCGCTTCGCACACACATTGCACCAGAACCGTTTTCGGAACCGAAACTTAAGAATTTCGCGCGGTTCTGCTATTTTTCAAAAATCAGTTTCGGTTCTGCATAAGAACCGGTTCTCGGTTCCCAACCCTAGTTATAAGTTCAATTTTACTTTATATTCTTCATTTTTTGTTTAATTTACGTATTTTCATATATCATATAAAATGTATGTTATTCTATATAATATTACAGTTTATAACATTTTATTATAAATAAATAGATACGTTAAATAAATAAATAAACAAGATTTCAATCAATAAAGATGTGAAATTTGTAAGTAAATCATTTATATGCATAAATAAATAGATTTCAACTAATAAAGATAGGGAATAAAATATAATTTAAATAAATTAAAATTACCTAATAAAAAATGCTTTAATATTATTACAAGTGCATCTATTTTAAATACATAAAATGTCAAAATAAACAAGAGATTTCAATCAATAAAGATGTGAAATTTGTAAGTAAATCATTTATATGCATAAATAAATAAATAAATAGATTTCAACTAATAAAGATGGAGAAAAAAAATACAATTTAAATAAATTAAAATTACCTAGTAAAAAATGCTTTAATATTATTAGAAGTGCATCTACAGTATACTAAATATATTTTAAATAAATATAAAATATTAAAATAAACAAGCGCTTTCAATCAATAAAGATGTGAAACTTATAAATGAAGTAAAGTGCTTAAAAAGTGCAGCTTCTCGTGTCTCATTTTTTAAATATATATATAAAATATTATATTCTATTTTTTAATACAAATATTATATTAAGTATTCTATTTTATTAAAAATAAATAAAAACAAGAGATTTTAATCAATAAAGATATGAAATTTATAAATAACTAATTAATAATAAATCAATAAAATGCATAAATAAAAGTATATTAAATATTATATTTTATTGTAAATAAATAAAAAACAAGAGATTTTAATCAATAAAGATGTGAAATTTAAAATATAATTTCTTATACTTAAATAAAAACTGCTCTAATATTTTTAGAAGTGCAGCTACAAAATATAAAAAATAGTTTGTCTAATTTTTTTTAAATATATAAAATTTTATATTATAATAAAATGTTTATAAAAATGTAATTAAAAATAAATAAACAAGAGATTTCAATCAATAAAGATGTGAAATTTATAAATTAAATAAAACTATAAATCAAATATAGCTGCAAGCAGCAATACCGGGGCCAAGCGCAAAGAAGAAGACAAGACATGCCAAAATGGCTGGCAGTGTCAGATCAACTGCAGCAATGAGCAATTAATCACGTTTTAAGATGATTTTAGGCAAAAAGGCTGAACAATTTATAGTAGTTTGAGAGTGTCAAACCAACTGCAACAATGAACAATTATACAGTTTAAGATTAGGCAAAATGGCTGAAATATCATATATAGAGTCACTAATAATATAATTTAATGGTTTATCAGTTTTGACCAATAGGGGGCACAGTTACGAAATTGATGTGGTGTGGTCAGAATAAGGGAACAATGACACATGCAAAGTTTGATGCCAATATGTCAAAGCATTGCAGAGATACAGCCTCAAGAGTCATTTTGGCATCATGCCTCAAATTTGTCGCAGCGATATAGGAAAACGGTTTTGCCTGTAAACGCAAAATCCAGAATATTTTATTGGCACAGCCTGAAGATAATACGATAAAATTTAGGTGAAAATTGGACAAACAGCCTAGGAGAGTTTGAAAAAGTAGGTTTTTAACAAATAGCAAGATGGAGGACAGGAAGTTTGACCAAATATGGCAAAATGTATATCCATGTTCTCAGCAGTAGCCAAGGAATGCATGTATTATGACCTGTTTCATTATTATAGACAAATTTATTCAAAAGTTATTAGCCTTTTTGTATATCTTGTTATACATTTTGACCACAAGGTGGTGCTGCCCTGAAACCTTTTGAGTACCTTCAGGGCATGGTGCAGAAGACACATAACGAGTTTCGTAATTAAACTCCAAAGCGTTATTAAAACAAAGGCCTAGAATTTTTGAGATATGATACCACCATTTTTTTATGTGTCCTCGGGGTGAGTCCATACATATGTGTGTCGATTTTGGTGAAAATATCTCATTTTGTTTTTGAGTTTTAGACATTTATATGAAAAAACACATAAAAAAATGACTGACACCTGACTTTGATTGGATTTGAATTCCCCTTAATGTCAATATTTTGACATTTGGGTATTAACACTTGGCTATCGACCTATGTTTCAGAACTTCTGACGCTGGTTTCGTCTTGGTCAGACTAGCAGTTTCGAAGATATCCGCTAATGTTTTTTTAGCGCTAAGTTACCATGCTGCGAAATCTGGCAAGTCTGGTATCGTTGGACTTGGCAAGGATTCAGGAGACAAAAAAAGTTACTCCTATGAAAACAAGTCAACCACACCCAAAGTTATAAGCATTTGGGTTCTCCACTAGGTGGCGCTGTTTCTAAACTACTCAGGCTACCTCAGGGCATCGTGGTGATGACCCATACCGAGTTTTGTCAACCCTATGTCAACCTAAAATGTATTACTGAGACCACAAAATATGGCGGAAAATGAATACTTAAACAATAATACTTAAACAATAGGATTAAACAATAATATTTTATACAGACTAATCATGCTCACACACACAAACACACATTTTGTTGTAGATACAGGTATGTGAAATATATGGTGGGAACAAAATTTTTACTGCAAGTCTTTTTCAGGTTTCACATTACTCATCATGTGGCACAATTGTCAATACCAATACTTCAATAGAAAGGAAGTGATGCATTTTACCAAATGTGATTGTAAATGTTATAATAGTGATTTTATAATGTCTAAATATGAATTACAGATCAATATTAGGGAGTAGTATGAGCACAAATTGATGACAATAACTTAGTAGAAGCTGTATTGTTAGATTTTAGCTCAGCATTTTATGTAACGGATCATAAATTATTGCTGGATAAATTGATTGTTTAATATGTGACAATGTTTATGTTATTATGGAAGTTATTCAGATTTTAAAGAGCAATGTGGTGTTCCTCAAGGAAGTTGTTTAGGACTATTATTATCTTCATTATTTTATCAATGATCTTCCTCCTGTTTTAAACTGTGTCATGTATTTTGTTTTGAAAACCACTGCACAACAATGGACTATAATATCTGGAGGAATGAAAATATGGAATGATTTACTATCAGATATTATAAAATGAGTTTTAAAAGGAAGGAACATTTAATGGGATTTGTTAATGGGATTTGTATGTTTCATTTTATTGTTGTTGATTTAATTACGGCCCGAGCACCGATGGTGGTCTACATGCCAATATTCAGTTGGTTATAGTGCCACCTGTGGGCAACAGTAAACTGTGATCAACTCCTCATTACGATTGAACCAGAATCATATTTGGTTAGTGTAATCTCAAGCCTTAGTGATGTAAAATTTCAAAGATCTTGAGTTTCGTTGAACTGAGTTTTGAGTTTGAGTTTTGTCTATGGCATCCTGACAAAGTCTGATGTATCTGCAAAATTTTAGTTAGTCATAGTGCCACCAGCTGGTCAAGTCAAGTCACCTTTATTTAAATAGCGCTTTGAACAAGTCCAATTGTTTCAAAGTAGCTTCACAGTGTTAACTATCTAACTATCCAGCTAATTTCAATTTTCATATAGTGTCAATGCGGGCAGAACGGTAATATATTTGAAATTTAGGTGTCCCCAACTGAGCAAGCCAAAGGCAACGGTGGCAAGGAACCAAAATTCCTTTCAAGGCCAGAATGGAGAAAAAGAAACCTTGGGAGAAACCAGTTTGGGTGCCAGTTGTCCTCTGGCCGACGAACAAACAGTGTATGATTATAATTCTGGCAACATTACAGTTTCAGAAGTCATATTAGTGCTCGCATCAAGTTTAAGTCGCTGACGCTTGCCTACAGAGCCACCACGCACTCAGCTCCTGCATACTTTGACTCGATTCTACGTCGCCACACCCCCACCAGAAGCCTTCGTTCAGCTAAGGAGCGAAGGCTTGTGGTACCATCACAGAGAGGCAAAAAATCCCTCTCCAGAACATTTTCATTCAACGTTCCCAGCTGGTGGAATGATCTGCCCACCGCCATCCGAAATGCGGATTCATTGACAACATTCAAAAGTCAACTAAAAACTCATCTCTTCCGTGAGCACTTAACCTCCTAAAAAAAAAAAAAAAAAAAAAAACTTTCCTTTCCTCTTTCTCCTCCTCTTTCCCTCCCTACTCTAGCCTGTGCTACACTGAGAAATGTACACGGACTAAGTATTTCAGGCACTTGTTGCGCTCACTCGACTCTTCACGACCAATCGCTTATTGTACCCCCAAGTTGTAAGTCGCTTTGGATAAAAGCGTCTGCTAAATGCATAAATGTAAATGTAAATGTAAATATTAGATAAATAGATATTCGTAAGATTATTCGATAGATTGGAGTCGTCGTGCTGGAGACGGGTTTAATGAGGGTGTCGTTTAGATGCAGCATTTACAGGGCAGAGTTTAGTTGACAGGCTCTCTTCAGACATATCAGGGATGCATTGGTCATGTCCAGGTGCAGGTCCACCATCTGATCTGAACACAGCCCGGTAGCAGGAAGTGTGGCAAATACAAATGATCGATGTAGTCCTCCTATTTTTATATACTTAAATGCATATTGGCCACCGTGCTCTGTAGGGCTGTCAAAATTGCTCAAAAATGACGTTCGAATATTCCCTCTAAAAAAAGCACGAATATTCGAACTATTCGAACATCTGGTTGCACATTTTATCAATGACGCGCATTACGTCAATAACAGGACAAATTAATACAAAGAGACATAACTACTTATATAGGTGTTCTATTTAAGTTTAAACATATTTGACAACGTATTACCTACACACAAACAAGTAAATCAACTAATGGTTAAAGACCGCAGACCTCACTCTCTCTCGCCCTCACGCTCTCTGCGCATAACGGTTTAAATGAACAAACACATTTTGAGGCTGATCAAGAGTTTTGTGCAAGCAATCTAAAGTCGTGACTCTTGTCCCAAATATAGCAGGCTTCAATCAGTGACTGAAACAAATATTAATATAAGTTTTACAGCATATTATTGAACGCTCCGAGCGAGCTGTGCTGTGGTAAACATGGAACTTTTCCTTGACATGAAACGGTAAATAATCAAACCAGTGGAAGCAGTGCATTTATCCTTCATTCATGCAATATCTCTTCAGTCAGTTCCTCGGTTCCATTGCTTGACAGAACTCCATGAAGCCCCATCCACCACACTGATCGCTCTCATGTCCTTACAAATCAACAAAATTAATTTCTCCGTTATGGCCTCTTGTCGTGTTGCAGACAAGGAGCTTGTGGCGGGCGATGCAAAGTAAGGCTGGTCCAGTTTGCACATACAAATTAGTTGCTTATATTTACAAAACGAGCCTACAAAAGCATAAAAAAGCCCGTTTAATAAAGAAAAGTTCACGAAACTAAGTGAAAACTCACTAAAGTGTTTAGTGAAATTAGGAAACATTTAGATATCATAAATTGAGTTGTATAAGTTAACGTTACATTTCTACATACATTTTGTTCTCATGTCACAAGTAATATCAAGGTTTATTTTGATCTGTTTTACATGATTCTTTTGTAGTGTGGTTTTCGGTGAAGTGTAAATAAACATCGTCACCTGTGTTAGCCCACTTCTTCTTGACGCTTTTTCCTGATAGTTTATAGAACAATTACTCCGAGTCGCCATCTGTCGTTTCAAAGAAAAGCACAACGGCGAGCGCGTCAAGTATAAACAAACATGTCGTCCGTTTGGGGAGGAGCGCGCGCAGTCAGCGGGGGCTCGCGCTGCGGAGACAGGCCAAAGTACACAAGGCTTCAGGCGCGCTAGCTCGCCCACTCGCAAAGCAGACAGCCACACCTCTACTACCGCGGGCGTTTTTTTCCCCACATTTTTTTTATTTATTCGAATATTAATTTTCACCTTCGAAATTCGTTTTTTAAAAACTATTCGAATTTAGAATATTCGTTGACAGCCCTAGTGCTCTGTGTTCCTAAAGCCCCAAGGTGGTGGTGCCACAGGTGCGAGATCCCTTTCATTGCTCTTGCAGCTTTAATGTAGTTTTGTATTTTTTACTTTTTGGGACCTCATGAAGAGTAGTCACTGCCTAGGTACTGGCTAATGGGGATCCAAATAAACAAATAAACTTAGATCATAGATGGGAGCATTCACAGCAATACAGGCAATTTAACTCAGGAAAAATGTTTTTTTGACAGTTATAACACATCTCTGCTTTTTTTTTTGGTGTCCTCAAAGTGTGCCCATAAATATATGTGTAAAATTTGTTGTAAATATCTCATTTTATTTTAAAGTTATAGCTACTTATATTTATGATAGAATTGGCTGCATTGATTGGATTTTTTTTTTGTGCCACTTCCTTCAAAAATGTTGGCTTTTGCTCATTATTGTTTAGCTATTGACCTATGTTATGTGTCTTGAAGACGTTCGCAAAGGTTTTTTAGGTGCTAAAATACACCTTTTCACAAACCATAAGGTGAAACCTGGCATGTTTGGTATCACTGGACTCAGCAAGGATTCAGGAGCCTAAGGAGGTGAATGCTCCTTTAGGGCATTGTGCCAATGACGTATACAGAGTTTTTTGAGATATTCCAGTGTCCTCATAGACTATCATGGCAACCTGGATGAAGACAATGAATGCCCATTGTCATCTGACTAATGTTTGGGTGCGTATATTGCCATTTTCTTGGGTTTTTCTCCTGTTATAGCGCCACCAAGTGGTTAATTGTTGCGATTTTTTTCATGTGATCTCAGACTGAGCTCACATACATGTGACCTGAATTTGGTGAAAATATGTCATTCTGTTCACAAGTTATAGCCATTTTAGTAAAAGAGGTCCCGGTCACATCAAACATTTTGGCTCCCCTTAGCAACCATGAATCAAAATGTTTTTTTTTTTTAAATAATTATTGATAATCACTCTCCAGACAACATTTCTGCAGTGGTTTGGTTCCAATGAGGCAAATAACCTGGGAGTAATTTGCAAAAGTAGGTTTTACAAAAAACTAAAATTATCTCGAATTTGGTGCCTGAAGGGCGAGCAAATCCGAGGCATGCATTTGTTCGTCTTGAGCCAAGGATTCCAGCGATATAAGGCACTCGAGGCTACGCCTTACGGTTGAGGAGTTATGAGCCGTTTCGTACTTTTGATCGCCGTTTCGTACTTTTGATCGCTGTAGCGCCCCCGTCAGGCCGATCGGGGCGGGCTTCGGTGACGCCTGTAGTCGTTGTGAGTACTACCAGCCCTGCAAGTTTCAAGTCTCTACGACGTACGGTTTGGTCTGCCTGATCAGTTTTAGCTGGAGAATGATGCATCATGGGAAAATGAACAGTTACAATAGGGTTTCAGCCTGACACCTGACTTTGATTGGATTTTACTACCCCTTACTATCAATATTTTGACATTTGGGCTCGCGATCGTGCGTAACGACCTATGTTTCCGAACTTCTGACGCTGGTTTCGTCTCGATCGGACAAGCGGTTTCGAAGATATCGGCAAAAAAGTTTTAAGCGCTAAATTACAACGGTGCACAAACCGTACGGCGAAACCTGGCAAGTGTGGTATTGTTGGACTCGGCAACGATTCAGGAGTCTAAGGTGATGAGTCTCGTGAAAATAAGTCAACCACACCCAAAGTTCTAAGCATTTTTAAAAAAAAATCTCCACTAGGTGACGCTGTTTTGAAACTTGTCAGGCGACTTTGGGGTATCGTGGTGATGACCCATACCGAGTTTCGTAACAATCCGTTCATGCGTTGATAAAATACAGCATTTTAGCACATAATTCAAGATGGCCGACAGCCAAAATGGCTGATATGGTAAAATTGGATATCCGTCGACTCGGCATGACGTCCCGAATCTAACGAGACCACTTTTATGATATTTGGACAAACGGTTCAGCAAAGAAAAGCTCAAATAGCCCTTTTTCGTATCTCCAGACCAGTAGGTTGCACTGTGCCGAAACGCTGCAAGTAGCCTCAGGTCATGCTTGTGATGACATGTACCAAGTTTGGTTTGAACACGATAAAGCGTTGCGGAGATATTGCCTTAAGTGTGTTTTTGCAAACGTTATGTAAAATTTGTTCGCGCGTTTATCAAAAACGATTAGATGAATCAACTTGATTTGTAAGATTTTTTGTCAATATTGTCTGAAGATGATCTGGTTCAATTTTCGTGCAAATCGGATGAACCGTCTAGGACGAGTTCGCAAAAGTAGGTTTTTCGGTTAATTGAAAATGGCGGGGAAGTATTCAAGACGGAAAATGACGTCATAGGGTGCAATCGAATTGGCATGAGCTCAGAAATTAGAGGAAAAATTTCGTTTCTAGCCCTTACGGTTCAAAAGTTATTAGCATAAACATGAGTACACATTTGGACAGATGGTGGCGCTAGAGGGATTGAGATAGAGACACCAAAATTGCTGTGGTGACAGATCAGACCGTCCTCTATTAGTGTGCCAAATTTCACAACTTTTTACCATACGGTTCTATGGGTTGCCATAGACTCCCATGGCGGAAGAAAAAAAGACGGGAACGGTTTCAATAGGTGCCTTCGCACCTTCGGTGCTTGGCCCCTAATAAAAAGCATAAATAAAATGATAAATAAATAAATAAAGATTTCTATTAATAAAGTTAAATAAATACATTTCTTAAATAAAAATTATACTTTTATATTTTTTTAGAAGTGCAGCTACAGTATCGTAAAAAATAGTTTTCATATAGCTTTTTTAAAATATATATAAAATGTTATATAATAAATATAATATTGTCAGTTTATAAAAATGTAATAAAAAATTAAATAAAACGAGATTTCAATCAATAAGGATGAGATTTTATAAACAAAAAATGAATAATAAATAATTTTACTTTAATATTTTTAGCAGTGGTGCTTTAAAGAGGATGAATTGAGCACCATAAGCACCAAAAAAGTTCGACCTTTAAATTCAACACACTTTTTTAAAATAAATTCACTGTTATCGACAATACATTTCAACACAAGAACTGTCAGATAGAGGAAAATTAATGAAAAGAACTGATGAGCGCAGATGATGATGTCACTGGAGAGCGGCGAGGTCTTATCTAATCACAGAAATGATGCGTTTTACAAGCGTAATGTGGCCGTTCATCAACTCAGATAAGACCAGCAATTCAGGAAAGATCCCGGCATATGGGATGGCTCCTAATCCTTCTTCAAGACCACGGCCCACTTCTAAAAATACACATTAATTTCTCAAAAATGTTAAAAACATTTATAAATAAAGTCCGTCTCTGGGTCTCTGCCACGGATGAGTTAGAAATCGGCCACGTTTCGCCATCGCCTCTTAAAACAAATATAAATTTTATGAGTACTCATACACACATTGCTGCCACAAATTCATACACACGTATTAAAACTGATGCATCCCGCCATTACAGCTCCGAATAACGACCCGCGGTGTTTATTCTTCACCAGAAACAAAAATATTATAGCAATAACATGATGGAGAATTTTCAGTGTGAGTGAATAGAAGCTGAAACAGGTGGCAGATCTCCAGAGCCGGAGCCCCTGCCAGCTTTGAGTCTGGAGCCAGAAACCTGCTCTTACTCCAGCATGGCATGATGGGAATCTGCGGCATTCGGCCTCTAGCGCAACGGTCCTCCGGAGGATTCCTCCGCCGTTTCGGGTAAAAGAACAATGCAGCGGAGAGGTCACGCAGGGGTCACCGCACTTCATCATAAACTGTAAGATGAGAATGTAGTCGAATGAGACGGAAAATCTGGAGAAACTTTCATACATTTCTTCTGTGGATGTGCTTATGGAACATCGAAAATGTTGAAAATATTTCAATTGTAATGTATACATCATACACTAAGTTTGGAGTCAGTAAGATTTAACTTTTACTGAGCAATTAAATTGATATAAAGATATGAAGAATGTTTGAATGATTGGTGAAGGATCATGTGACACTGAAGATTGATGATAAATTCAGCTTTGATCACAGCAATAAAATACACGTTACTATATATTCACATAGAGAACAGCTGATTTACATTATAATAATATTACATGATTTTTACTGTATTTTTCTTTTTTTTTTATTAAATAAACGCAGCCTTGGTGAGCATAAGAGACTTTCAAAAACTTTTGAACAGTAGTGTTTATTTTGGGGATTAACTAACTAGCTCACATATTACTAGGATATTGGCTGTACTTCTAAAGCAGATATTAATGCCTCTGCATGACCTTATTCTACAACTCTTAATCCAACATAATATCTAAACTTATACACACTATATTGCAAAAAGCTTTTGTGACGCCTGCCTTCACATGCGCATGAAATTTAACGCCATCCCATTCTTAATCTGTAGGGTTTAATATGGAGTCGCCCACCCTTCACAGCTCTAACAGCTTCAGCTCTTCTGGGAAGGCTTTCCTCAAGGTTTAGGAGTGTGTTTATGGGGATTCTTCATTAGTGATGTTGGATGAGAAGGCCTGGCTCTCAGTCTCCGCTCTAATTCATCCCAAAGCTGTTCTATCGGGTTGAGGTCAGGACTCAAGTTCCTCCACACCAAACTCCTCATCCATGTCTTTATGTGAGAGCGGCCCATTCTCTCACTAATGTGTGTAGAAGCGTCTCCTAGAGCTTGAGTTATACACCTGTGGCCATGAAGGGATTGAACACCTGAACTCAGTGATTTGGATACTTTTGGCAATATAGTGTACCCTACTAACTATTAAAGGGTTAGTTCACCCAAAAATGAAAATTCTGTCATTAATTACTTACCCTCATGTCGTTCGACACCCGTCAGACCTCCGTTCATCTTCAGACACAAATGAAGATATTTTAGTATAAATCTGATGGCTCTGAAAGGCCTCCATTGGCTCAATGCACTTTACACTCTCAAGACCCTTAAAAGACACTAAAGACTAAAGTTACAAAGTCCATCTCACTACAGTGGTTCTACAATTACTTTATGAATCGGCGAGAATAGTTTTTGTGCGCAAAAAACCCTAAATAACGACTTATATAGTGATGACGATTTCAAAACACGCCATCATGAAGTTTTGAAACGTTATGAATCAGTGAGTCGATTCATGATTCGGATCACGTGTCAAACCGACAAACTGCTGAAATTTGGCGCTGAATCGACTCACTGATTCATAACGCTTCGAAACTTCATGATGGCGTGTTTTGAAATCGTCATCACTATATTAGTCGTTATTTAGGGTTTTTTTTGCGCACAAAAACTATTCTCGTCACTCCATAAAGTTATTGTAGAACCACTGTAGTGAGATGGACTTTGTAACTTTAGTCTTTAGTGTCTTTTAAGGGTCTTGAGAGTGTAAAGTGCATTGAGCCAATGGAGGCCTTTCAGAGCCATCATATTTACACTAAAATATCTTCATTTGTGTCTGAAGATGAACGGAGGTCTGACGGGTGTCCAACGACATGAGGGTGAGGAATTACTGACAGAATTTTCATTTTTGGGTGAACTAACCCTTTAATAAAAGATCATTTTATCTGCATATCAATTCAAGCTCAGAGCGTCACTGTTAAATTTCCAATAAACAAACATTTATTAGTATCAGCACTTATTAACAAAACATTGCAAAACAATAGTAATTTTATGATTAAATTAGTGTTAATTTCGTCAGACGAGACTAAATATGTTCGTCAACAACCGTTTTTTTTTCCATGAGGAAGACGAGACGATGTTGAGACTGCACCAATGTCCAAAAACGCAGACTAAAGGTCCTTTCACACTGGACTCGCGCGATTTTGACGCGCGAATAATTTGCGCAATGGTTTTATTTTTTGATCAGCTGTTTGTGTACTGAGAGCTTCCACACCGAACGCGAATGTGATGTGGCGAAAAAACAATGTTTATTTTTTTCGTTTCGATGTCGATTTTTTTTTACATTTGCAGCGACAGAAAAGGCTTAAACCAATCACATACAAGAAAACAAAGGTGACGAAATGATGTGAATGGTTTTGACCATTTGAGCGGATACACAACAGCTTCACTATACAAGTATTTGCAGCAAGTTTTGTTAAACAGTACAGCATAGTGTGCATTGATTATTACGTCAACCACATTTACAGTATCTTTATATTATGGAGAGTGGTGGAGATGCTAAATTGTTTACATTAATGTTTTTTATTGTATTTAGCCCTCAGGTATTCCTTACTAATTGGTCACTCTCATACTCATTGGTGGTCAAATGTGACCACATTTACATTTATGCATTTGGCAGACGCTTTTATCCAAAGCGACTTACATTGCATTCAAGGTACACATTTTACATTTTGTCAATTCTTGCTTTCCTTGGGAATCGAACCCATGACCTTGGCATTGCTAGCGCCAAATAGTTAAGGTGACCATACACCTTAACTATTTTTAAAATAAATAGCCTATATTTTAGTTCAATAATATTTATTGAATATTTTGAGGAGATCTTTTGGTACTAAATACTATTTGCGCAATAATTATGGTCCATTAATGACCACTTAAAAAATTTGTCTTCTAATATTTGTATTATTTATATTACAATTAGTGTAGTAATTAAGGTTAAAATAGAGAATTCCAATGCAAAGAGGAGAATTAAAGTCATTTTGTGGCTGGAAAAATAACATTTTCATTTGCAATGCCATTACTGGTGCCTGTATGGCTCTTTAATAAATATAAATGTAGTCTAGTTGCTCAAAAAAGTATTGCAGATCATAACTGCTTACTTAACTGTGAAATTTGTGAAATTTTAAAATGTTAAAAATAGTGAATAGTAATGAAGGCAAGCAAATATAATTTAACCCCCAAAGAAGTTTAAAATAGTGCTAAGGCAAACTTATGTTTCCTTATGTACAGTAGGCTATATACATATGAATTCATACTGAATCAAGATCGAAATCAATATTTGTTCCCATCGTCTCATAAGCTAATGCTGATTTTAGGCATCTATGCTGTAAATCAATCAGTTAGCTGTGGTGTTGTGGCACATACATTATGCAGATTATATGTATTTTATGTAACTTATTTTGCCACACAATTTATTGAGTTTTCCTTTGACTAAAACTACGAGACTTTTAGTCGACTAAAACTTGACTAACAAAAAAAAGATATGTGAATGACTAAATATGACTAAAACTAACAAGGACATTTGGCACAAGACTAAGTTATATAAAAAATAGTTGACAAAATTAACACTAGATTGAATTAATGCTGTCTTAAAAGCTGTAAAACCAATATGAATCAACACCACACATTTTTTGGACATAAAAATGCATTTTAAAACTCTTTTGCTTAAAATTATTATTTCTTTATCTTAAAAAAATATTATTTTTCTTATTTGTCATTGACCCATATATTTAAGAAATATTTGCGTGTATATACTGTATCTATATATTTTATATTACATATATAAATTAGGGCTGTCAAAAGATTGATCGCGATTAATCGCATCCAAAATAAAAGTTTGTGTTTACATAATATATGTGTGTGTACTCTGTTAATTATTATTTATATATAAATACACACACAAGCATGTATATATTTAAGAAAAAATATTATTTTTTATATATTAAACATTTATATTTATATATATATTATAGATAAAGTATATACATGCCAATATTTCTTAAATATATACATGAATGTGTGTGTATTTATATATAAATAATAATTAACAAATTACACACACATATATTATGTAAACACAAACTTTTATTTTGGATGCGATTTATCGATTTGACAGCGCTGATATAAATATAAAAAACATTTCTTAAATATATACACGTGTGTATATTTATAATACACAGTACACACACATATATTATGTAAACACAAACTTTTATTTTGGATGCGATTAATCACGATTAATCTTTTGACAGCGCTAATATAAATATAAAAAACATTTCTTAAATATATACACGTGTGTATATTTATAATACACAGTACACACATATATATTATGTAAACACAAACTTTTATTTTGGATGCGGTTAATCGCGATTAATCGATTTGACAGCGCTAATATAAATGAAACAGTATATCAGTCTAGCGAATAAACAAAATTATTATTATATTGCCAAGGTGTGCGTAGAGGCTCTTTTGCGGCTTAATGCACTTTGAATAACACGGTCCTCTCTCAGTTTAGCAACAGTAATTTCATCATCGCTGGAAGCCAAAATCGAATGTGAAAATCAATTAAGATTAAATCACACAAACCTATATGATAAAAGGTTATGATAGCATAGTTTCAGTTTCAACAAGGGGTCAAACTGAAGGTTCACCCGTCCCCTGAGCCCTGAACCGACAGCATGAGAGGAAGCGCTCACGTCGTACATTCTCATTGGCCTGTCAGTTTAATCTACTGTGACCATGCTTCTGACCCAAAGCGCCGCCCAGAACACTGAAATCAATCTAGAACCCAGCGTGACCCCTGTTAACCTGAGATTTGGAGCCGAGCGCCACACCAGCCGATCACAGGACACATGTGGCCCCCGTTCCAGGGCCCTCGGGGGCCCGTTCTGCTCACATCTGCAGCCGTTTCCCAAAGCTAAATGGTTTCCTCCTCTGAAACCGCCTGCGACATGCACTGAAACGTGCCAAGGGAAGACTTCCAGAATCTATATTACAACTGAATAAAACAGAGCCACATCTGTGGGTCCAGTGAACACGACTCCAGCCTTCAGCGGCGACGCCCCTAAACAGTGAACCCAGCTTTTATAGGGGAACATAATTTGACGCAGTGCAAAGGTTTACACGCATATAAAATTTCACAGGCCTGTAGTTTTGAGGCTGTGAACACTGGAACATCTGACTGGAAAACAGCGCCACGACAAAATGACTTATATTCTACTGGAGACGATGAGATCCCAGAAACGCATGAACGCATTTCTGAATCAGACCCACTTGGTGACTGGATTGACTGCCTTAAATGCTATTTTAATTCGTGAAAACATTAAAATGTGATAAATTATTCTTATGGACAGATTCTTGAAATGGTCAATAAAAATGACTCACTGAATCTGAATCAGACTCACAGGATGACTGCCATAAATGAAAAACATTAAAATGCAATTCAAAATACTGATTCTTATAAAGAGATTTTTAATTTGGTCAAAAAGACAGAGAGAGCTATTGTTTGAATCAGGCTAACAAATGACTCACTGAATCGGAAACCAGGACTCACAATGGATAATTGAAGAAAAGAAAATCTAAAATAGAGATTTTTATGAACAAATGGCTCTTTTGAACAGATTCTTGAATTGGTCAAAAATACAGTTTGACAAATGACTCACTGAATCAGAACCAAGACTCACTTACTGACTGGATAATTGAAGAAAAGAAAAGAAAAGAAAAGAAAAAATACAGATTCTTTTGAACAAATAGCTCTTTTGAACAGATTCTTGAATTGATCAAAAATACTGTTTGGCAAATGACTCACTGAATCGCTGAATCTGACTCACTTACTGACTGGATGACTGCCATAAATGGAAAACATTAAAATGTAATTAAAAAGACTGATTCTTATGAACAGATTTTTAATTTGGTCAAAAATACAGAGAGAGCAATTGTTTGAATCAGACTAACAAATGACTAACTAATCTCTGAATCTGAACCAGGACTCACTTACTGACAGTATAATTGAAGAAAAGAAGAGACGAAAAGAAAATCAGAAATACTGATTCTTATTAACAAATGGCTCTTATGAACAGATTCTTGAATTGGTAAAAAAAAACTGTTTGGCAAATGACTCACTGAATCGCTGAATCTGACTCACACAGTGTCCGGATGACTGCCATAAATGCTATTTTAATTTGAGAAAAACAATTAAATCTAATCAAAAATAGGTATTCTTATGAACAAATGATTCTTATGGAGTGACTCTTGAAAAGACCAGTCTGAAAAAAGACTCACTGACCAGAACAGATTATTAATTTGGTCAAAAAGAGACAGAGAGATATTGTTTGAATCAGGCTAACAAATGACTCACTGAATCTGAATCAGGACTCACTTCCTGACTGGATAATTGAAGAAAAGAAGAAAAAAAAAACTAAAATATTGATTCTTATGAAAAAATGGCTCTTTTGAACAGATTCTTGAATTGTCCAAAAAAAAAAACTGTTTGGCAAATGACTCACTGAATCGCTGAATCTGACTCACACAGTGACCGGATGACTGCCATTAATGGAAAACATTAAAATGTGATTCAAAAGAAACAGAAACTTTTAAACAGATTCTTGAATTGGTCAATAAAAATGACTCACTGAATCTGAATCTAACTCACTTACTGACTGGATGACTGCCATAAACGAAAAATATTAAATGTGATTAAAAAGACATAAGCAAATGACTCTTATGAACAGATTCTTAAATTTGGTCAAAAAGACAGAGAGAGCTATTGTTTGAATCAGACTAACAAATGACTCACTGAATCTGAATCAGGACTCACTTACTGACTGCATAATTGAAGAAAAGAAATACTGATTCTTATGGAGTGATTCTTGAAAAGACCAGTCTGACAAATGACTCACTGAATCCGAATCAGACTCACTAACCGGATGACTGCCATAAAATAGATAAAATAGATTAATAAAATAGATTAGATAAAAACAATTTGATCCAATAGACATGATTCATATGAACAAATGGCTCTTATGAACGGATTCTTGAATTGGCCAATAAAACAGTTTGACAAATGACTCACTGAATCAGACTCACAGGATGACTGCCATAAATGAAAAACATTAAAATGTGATTATAAAGACTGATTCTTATAAGCAAATGACTCTTATGAACAGATTCTTAAATTTGGTCAAAAATACAGAGAGAGCTATTGTTTAAATCAGACTAACAAATGACTCTGAATCTGAACCAGGACTCACTCACTGACGGCATAATTGAAGAAAAAAATTAAATCAAAAGCACAGATTCTTCTGAACAAATGCTTCTTATGGAGTGAAAAGACCAGTCTGACAAAAGACTCCCTGAATCTGAATCAGACTCACTGACCGGATGACTGAATCAGAAAATAAATACTGATTCTTCTGAACAAATGATTCTTCAGAGTGACTCTTGAGAAGACCAGTCTGAATCTAACTCACTGATGTTATTTTAATAAAAGAAAAGCATTAAAATGTGATCAATGTTTGTGTAACATGCAGCTATGAGAATGCAATATATCCCAGAGTATAAACTTTAAATTTGATCAAGACGATCATGGAATTGGCTCCATGTTGTTTGGAAAGTTTCAGTAACTAAAATGAAAAACAATCCCAGTGAAATGCCCCACAACCCCATGGGAACATGTGTTCAACTCAAGAACAAATGGTTTTGAGAAAGGCCACGAACATCCTCAAATATGCTAAATGACTGCGGCAGAGACAAACCTCACCACACGAGAGGGTGATCGAGTTTCCTTCAATGCCCGTGTCTGCGTCATTAAAGGGTTAGTTCACCCAAAAATGAAAATTCTGTCATTAATTACTGACCCTCATGTCGTTGGACACCCGTCAGACCTCCGTTCATCTTCAGAACACAAATGAAGATATTTTAGTGTTAATCTGATGCTCTGAAAGGCCTCCATTGGCTCAATGCACTTTACACTCTCAAGACCCTTAAAAGACACTAAAGACGTCGTTACAAAGTCCATCTCACTACAGTGGTTCTAAAATAACTTTATGGAGTGACGAGAATAGTTTTTGTGCGCAAAAAAACCCTAAATAACGACTTATATAGTGATGACGATTTCAAAACACGGCATCATGAAGCTTCGAAGCGTTATGAATCATTGAGTCGAATCATGATTCAGATCGCGTGTCAAACCTCCAAACTGCTGAAATTTGGCGATTCAAACTGCTGAATCGACTCACTGATTCATAACGCTTCGAAGCTTCATGATGCCGTGTTTTGAAATCGTCATCACTATATAAGTCGTTATTTAGGGTTTTTTTGCGCACAAAAACTATTCTCGTCACTCCATAAAGTTATTGTAGAACCACTGTAGTGAGATGGACTTTGTAACGACGTCTTTAGTGTCTTTTAAGGGTCTTGAGAGTGTAAAGTGCATTGAGCCAATGGAGGCCTTTCAGAGCATCAGATTTACACTAAAATATCTTCATTTGTGTCTGAAGATGAACGGAGGTCTGACGGGTGTCCAACGACATGAGGGTCAGTAATTAATGACAGAATTTTAATTTTTGGGGTGAACTAACCCTTTAAAGCACACGTGTTGTTATTCAGGTAGCTGGATATACACATGTTAACTCCTCTTGTGTTGAAGCGTGTCAAGACTCACCCGTCATTGGAGCAGGTCAGAAACTCCTCTTTAATCTTGGGATGCCAGCAGCCGTCGTTTAGCATCGCCGTGTGACCCTGAACCAGAGAGACGAAAATCAGGACGCAAAGTGCAAACTAAGCAACATTTGATTTTAATCATATGAATGAATAACTAGAAATAGCGATACAGTGTTAATTTCGTTGACGAATAATTTCCGTCATAATTTTCATTAACTACCTTGTTTCACTGATGAAAACGAGACGATAAATAAATAAAAACTAGTGTTGGATGACAAAAACTATGACGAAAATCAACTGTCATTTTCGTCAACAAATAAAAACGAGACGAAAATGTTAGTGAGGGATGATTAGGGAAGAGATCCAGTCAGAACTGATATCTTGTGTAACAGATGCACACATTTGATCTGAACTGATCTAACCGCTGGAAAACACAGCTCACACGAACCCAATCCAGCTCCAGAGCGGCTCAATCAATCAATAACACACATTTATGCCAGGCAATTGTTTATGAACTAATGCTGATGAATAATGACTTTACAATGTTTATATAGTAATATGTTTTAGACGGTTGTAACAATGCATATTTTATCTCCTGAACTTGAATGAGCTCCTGTAACTGTAAGGCACAGACATTTCAAAATAAGAGTCAATGTGTATTTCGAGCTTGTTTTGTAATTAAAAGTCACGCATTATATATTCGTTTTTGCTTACACAATAAACTGTATTTAATGTAATTCCCATTTAATTCATAGTCAGGAGGAAAGACCAGTATTTGACACATATTCAATAAAGTATCAGGGATATAATAGTTCACTAAAACCATAAAAAAAAACTTAATTACTTGAAATTAAATAAATGTTAACAAAAATAAACAAACTTATTTGAAGCTTTATCTTAACCTGATATGGCCTACTATCTAAAACAGAAATACAAAAGTTATAAAAACTATATAGATGTTTTTAAAAAAACAAACAAAAAAGTGAATTGAGCTCTTTCGTGTATTTTTAATGTCAAAAACAAAATGATGTCAAAATGTCAGTTCAAGTGACAGTCGGTTATGTAATTCTTAAATGCTTAATGTATTACTATTGAACTAAACTCATTAGATTTTAGGAGACTAAAATCTTATGATATTTAGACGACTAAAACTAGACTAAAACTAAAAACAATTCAAGTGAGTAAAATATGACTAAAACTAAATGGCATTTTAGTCAAAAGACTATGACTAAAACTAAATCAAAATATGCTGTCAAAATTAACACTGGCGCGATATAGCGGCCACCATACCGGGATCAGCCGATATATATTAATTTAATGTTAATCGTTATCGGCCCGTCGGGATGTCACAAGTATCGGTACCAAGTCAGTAGGGCTGTCAAATAAAAATTAGAATTTCGAACAACTTTTCATTTTCCGTCGGTCTTAGTACACGATGAGTAACTTCAGAAGAGTCAAGTTTTAAATGGGAGAAATATCCAAACTCTTTGGTCATTTTTGAGCGAGATGCTAACGGTCTAATCAGATTCAATGATCTATGCTAAGCTATGCTAAAAGTGCTACGCCAGACCCAGAGATCGGCTGAATGGATTCAAAAACGGTCAAACTCAACTCTTTAACTCTAGAGGAGACGGAAAATGAGCCTAGTTTTAAAGCTACACTGTGTAACTTTTTTAGTTTGTTCTTAGCTAAAAACACTTAGTTCTTTCTTCTATGTGCTCATTAATGTATATTTACTTGTTTCAAGTAATAAAGTATTCTCTTAAGTTTATAATATGCCATTGTAAATACATACGGGTGAGGGTTCGAATGCGGGTCGCCATGTTGCCCCTCCATCTTGAAAGTACATTAGCCAAAGAGGGACATGCCCGTGAATTCAAGCTTCGCCTTTCGCGTTTTAACACTCGATGTGTCGAATGTGGACGAGGTCGAACTGGAAGCCATGTTAATCTTGGACTAAATCGGCCACCGTAGGAGTTAAAACGAAATCGGAATTGAGAGGAAGAGAAACTAATATTCACTGGATGGTCATATACAAGTTCACCACTAGATGGGGGAAAATATCACACAGTGTAGCTTTAAATAGGAAAAGTTGGCATTATTTTGTCACTTATTGAGCAGTAGGCTAGCTACACCTAGGATGGCTTGAGGGTGAGTAAATCATGGGATAATTTTCATTTTTGGATGAACCATCCCTTTCAGCATTAATTTCAACATATATGGTAAAAACAAATCTTCAGCAATAGATAAAGGCTTAAAACAGTTTGGAACTGTTTTACTTCGCGGAAGCTTTGCGTATAAAATATTTAGACTCAAGACAATATTTCGTGTCTAATTTACTTGAGACAAGTAGCCGTGTAATAAGCAGGATAATGTACATCCAGCCGGTTGTTATCGAATGTGGTGAAACTAAATTTGATATACTCTCATATGAAGAAATTGTGAGTGGCATTTGTTTAGAACACCAAGACTATCTTTGATCAGCATTAATACTGATGCTTGACTTAACAAACACGATAATATAAATAAAATAAAATGATGATCTGTCCTACATTGTTTCCAATTGAATATTCTGTTTCACATTACAGAAGAAAAGCATGTTGTGAACGTCGTTTCATGTTGACTTTAACGTGTCAGCTCAGACACAGGAAATTAAAATCCAGGAATTGAATCAAAACACTATTATAAAGTCATTGTCAGAGAGTAAATAAAGCTGTCAGTGATGATGAGCACATGCTGCATTGGTTACAGCGCATTATTGAGGCGTGCCACTCATCCGCTGCATCATAACTAATACATCTGAAGATCTGATTGCAGTACGCGTTCATTTGACCTTCATCCCGGCCAAAGACACACTGGCCTCTTCGGATGAAACGCAGCTTCACTGAACGCAAATTCAGAGCAGATATTTGGCTCCATCAACGTATTTTTAGCACCAGAAATCCATTATAAAGGACGCATTACGCCACACAAACCAACTTCATCGCCTCAGTCAGAGACACTAAATATGAGACGAAAGATTTGTTGGGAGCTACAAAACCTCAACGACTGACCAAACATAACTGAAGCGAAAAATATTAATCTGCGGAGTGTTTTGGAGGACACAACTGATGCACAGGAGAAGGGACACACACACATTTTATGCGTTTGGCAGACGTTTTTATCCAAAGCGACTTACATTGCATTCAAGGTACACATTTTACATTTATTCAGTTCTTGCTTTCCCTGGGAATCGAACCCTGACCCTGGCGTTGCTATGCGCTAACCTGAATTATTTTTAGTTTTAGTCTAGTTTTAGTCGACTCAAATCTAATGAGTTTAGTTCAATTGTAAATCTTTAATTGAGCATTTAACCCTTAATCGGCCCTTGGGGTCCAGCTAACCCCACTGGACTTTTCCTACATTTTTAAAAAGTGTTCCCTTCATCTCAGGGCCATGAGACTCTGTGACTTTTCCTAAATAATCTATCTAAACATGCACAAACAATCTGGCCTTGATTTGGTTGTTCTAAAGGTGTGTAAAAAAAATTTGTACCATTTAAGTCCCTCGGGGTCAGATTGACCCCACATTGAAAATGAATGGGAAAGTGTAAAAATTGCTTTTTTTTTCACTTTGTTTGTAAAAAAATATCAACTAAATCCAGTATAAATCTGAAAATGTCTACATTTATATCAATGTCTGGTCCTAGAGCATAAACACAAAGTAGAACGAACTTTCTGTCTCATACACACACGCGCACACACACACAAACACACACATGTGTGACTGCAACAGAGAGCATTTTTATAGAAACTGGCAAATAAAATCAACAAAACTGACATAAAGCTGAAAAAATTCCATTCATAAATGAAGGACAAATACTAGAGCACAAATGCAACATGGAGCAATCATGAGAAAGAGAGGGAAAAGGGCAAATAAAAGAAAGATGAAAGGCAGCTTAACTTCTGCATAACTTCCCTCTGGACCTCTAGTGGATAATGTGGTCATTGCACTCTCTCTTTCTCTTTAACTATAATTCCTAAAGTTTTTCCACAAACCTACAGATGGCGGTATTCTATCCCTAACACAGAGCAATGTCCAAAAACTATTTATATTTAATTAAGATCATCATTCAAGTGATTTTTTTCATAAAAAAAATATTTTTAATGAGCCAATTTATGACACAGTTAAGTATTTGTGCAGTAAATAGGTAAAAAACTACCAAATTCCCACAAAAACACAGCATAAATGTATAGTTGAGAAGTAAATAAAAACAATTATATATAGTTTTCCATGTACAAAATGTATATTTTCTTATGCAATCGCTCTGTAAAAGTTTGGGGTCTATCTGACCCCAAGAGACTCAAACGTAAACCCTACTTGAGGGACGATTAAGGGTTAAGCGTCACATAACTGACTGTATACATGACAAAACTCACATAATTGTGTTTTTAACCGCTCAAGCGCAAAAATACATGAAAGAGCTCAGTTCACTTTTTTTTGTTTGTTTTTTAAAAACATCTGTCTAGTTTTTATAATGTTGTATTTCTGTTTTAGTTAGTATATCAGGTTAAGCTAAAGCTACAAATAAGTGTAAGTTTATTTATTTTTAATTTCAGTTAACATTAATTTCAAGTAATGTTTTAATGGTTTTAGTGAACTATTATAACCATGACATTTTACTGAATAATATGTGTCGGATACTGTTCTTAGTCTTTCCTCCTGACCAGTGTTGGGGAAAGTTACTTTGAAAAGTAATGCATTACAATATTGCGTTACTCCCTTAAAAAGTAACTAATTGAGTTACTTAGTTACTTTTTAAGAAAAGTAATGCGTTACGTTACTTTTGCGTTACTTTTTCTCACCTGGGCTGGGCTTGCTTTTTAGTTTTGTTTTTTAATAGCAAAAAAAGTCATTTTTTGTGCTAATGTAAAGACCTCTTCATACCAAAATTGAAATAATAAGCCTCAGGCTGAGGTATAAATGTGCTGCCATTCTGGATAATGGAAGAATAGGACGCAGGAGAAAAACGTTTCACCAATAAAAACAAAAAATCTAGTAATTTTTGCTCATGGCTTAATGAATCATCAAAGGTCAGCAGCACGACATTGGTCAATAAAGGTAGATTAAATGCATAAAAATATTCGTTCTATTTAACATTTATATATTTGAGGTTTGAGTACTCTGATTTTGCATTTGACTGATTTTATTCATTTTGAGGAGTACAGAATCTTTATTGTGCGAGTTAGTCTAGAACTACAATAACCATCATGTTCACACACACGCCTTTCCACTTATTTTTCACAACATGGGGGCAGGAGAGCTGTCAGTCAAATAAATGTGAAAAAGTAACTTGCGTTACTTTTTTGAAAAAGTAACTCAGATATTTTGTTGTAAATTTGAAAAGTAATGCGTTACTTTACTAGTTACTTGAAAAAGTAATATTATTACGTAACTCAAGTTACTTGTAATGCGTTACCCCCAACACTGCTCCTGACAATGAATTAAATCGGAATTAAATTAAATAGTTTGTGTAACCAAAAAACGTATATATCATGCGTGACTTTAATTATAAACAAGCTGGAAATACACCGGGACTCTTATTTTGAAATGCCTTACTATTGCAGTTCAGACGAGGAGATCAAAATATGCAGCGTTACAATAGTCAAAATCATATTACTGTATAAACATGGTAAAGTAAACATTGTGAGCACTAAAACTGAAAATAAAATAAAATAATTGATTTGCTGCTTTATTAATCAGTCCTCAATTATGGATAATGGTTCTTCAATGTTCATATTTTGTGGATACATTTTATTTTCATGATTCTTTGATGAATATAAAGTTCAAAAGAACAGCATTTTTGTGAAATGGAATCTTTTGTAACATTATAAATGTTACTTTTGATGAGTTGAATGCATCCTTGATGAATAAAAGTATTCATTTCTCTTTTAAACGAAATATTCCTTGCATTGAACGGTAGTGTATCACAGTTTTCAACACTGATAATAATCATAAATGTTTATTGAGCATCAAATCCTCATTTGAGAATGATTAGAGAAGGATCATGTGACACTGAAGACTGATGATAAATTCAGCTTTGATCGCAGGAATAAATTACACTTTACTATATATTCACATAGAGAACAGCTGATTTACATAGGAATAATATTTCACTATTTTACTGTATTTTTGATCTAATAGACGCACGCAGCCTTTGGTTCAAAAATATTAAAAATCTTAATTATTTCAAACTTTTCACTGCAAAAAACTTGCTTTTAAGCTTAAACTAAAATATAAAAGTAATATTCATAAATATAATAGCATATGATAATACCACAGTGTGTGATATTACCAAGTGTGTTCACATGTGGAAGTAATAGCTATGATAATAAAACTGAATTCAAGTATTTCTATTATAGACGTCCAGTTGGCAAAACATGACACTGACAATGATTGAAGAGAACAATATTTGCGCTTGACACTGAAATGCACTCGCTAGGGTACACAGCGTACCCGGAGAGGACAGAAAACAGAGCGACTATGGCATGCCGACACACTCCATTAGTGACGCGACCGTCATTGAGCCACACTTTAAACACACATTACACACATAAACGGATGCGGAGGGACGGTGTGACGGGTCAAAGGACCAGGTGCAAGATTTAGTGGCCGCTCTGATGTAGTTCATCTACACCTCATTACATCCAGTCAACAAACAGCTCCAGATGCAGCAAACAAACAAAACGCTGACCTATCCACTGCAGCATCACTGAGAGTCTGAACTACAACATTAAAAACATTTCTGATCAAATAAAATATAAATATTTGTTGAAAAGCTAGAACTGCTGCATTGGCGATAAACTGTTGAAGCACTAAAATTATTAACTGGAAATAAAACGTGCGCTTTCCTTGGTGTTCTCAAGATGGCATGCTCACTTTTTAGGGCACACCTCTTATAAAATAAAGTTACATATATTACAATTGCCTAAATAATGAGAATTTTAGATTTATGTTCTAAATATAATATTTTAATTATAGAAATATGAAGTGTTGGGAAAATGTAATTATTCCAGGCCTATGAAACTATAAAACTGCCAGTAGTTGGCGGCGTAATGGATTCTAGAATCATTCAACTCGTTCTAACCTGTTCAAAAACGGTGAGTTATGCGAACAAAACCTACACTTTGTTTGAATCTATTTTTGTTGGAAAAATAGAGCAAAACTGTAAAAATTGACCACTTGTTGTTTATTGAACTGTTGTATAAAATTAATATCGCATTTTGCAATCATGCTGATATAGGCTATTCTGGAAAATAGCAATCTTGCTTGTATGATATTGCTTAACTAATTTCCTCTTTAATTACTTTCAAACTAATTTTTATTTTTTAGTTTGTTATTAGCCTATTTTTAATGAAAATACAACAACAATAAAATAGTACCAAAAAAAAACTTTTTGTTAAAAAAACGAATAAGACGGATGACATAAAATACCTATACCCGAATTATAACAAATGAATAAAAGATATTTGGAAATTCCCCTTTAAAACAGGGAACTCTCAGTTTGTGGTTTGTGATTTTTTTTTATTAACAAAAGTGATCTTGCGCTTTTGCCTCCGCTATCGTCCTGTCAATCATCTCGCTCGCGCCTATGATTACAGTTACAGTAAAATTCAAATTCACCATCATCGGTTCCCATCCTCAGCCGATCTGCATGACAGTTTTTGCAATGACCATCAATACTAGATAAATGGGCAAATGGGCCTTAAGTTAAAAAAATACCTTTATCTACACAGAGGGATGTTCACGAACATGTTCTATGCGTTTCCTCATTTGCATCAACATGTAACTTTTAACTTTGATTGCCTATCCTCCAGGACAACACCACGTTATTATTTTCTATATTTCTATATATTGTGATTTTTGCGCGTTCTCCCGCCCTTCAATTCAATGCAGTTGTTTCCGGATCGCTTTTTCCCCAATTTCTTTTTATTTATTTATTTTACTCAGTAACGGATGTGGTTCAAAATGTAGCATATACTATACTTAAAACAAAACATACTTAAGTAAAAGTAAAATTACAGATTTTTAAAACTACTTAAAAAAGTTGAAGTATGCAGAAAAACTACTCAATTACAGTAACGCGAGTAAATGTAATTCGTTACTTTCCACCTCTGCTGATCGATACCTGGGGACTTACTGCTGTTTCAGCTTAGCAGTTAGATCAGTTCTCTGTTTGTATTCGTGCTTGTTTGTCCATGTGTGTGTTGCATGCTTGAGGTGCGACAATCTTTGATTTGTGACCGCTCTTTTCTGACACTTCATCTCATTTTATCATCTGTGTAAACGGGCAAGAGAGGTTGTGAGTCAGGTATTTAATTAACATCTAATTAATGCGGGACGTAACAACATCAAACCCTCGACCGGCTGGCACGGCAGATTCCGCTATAGTCGTTGCCTGGGTTACGCATGTGGGGGGCGGAGCTATCAAAATAGGGGCGTGACCCTTTTGGGTTATTAAAAACAATTTTGTTTTTATTTTTGTATTTCCCGTTTTCATCTTAATTTTAGTTTAAATTTGAGTAATTTTGTTGTGTTTTTGTCATTTTTATTTTTAATATATCTATATAGTTTTTAATCTTTTTTATTTTAAGTTTGAGTTATTTTAGTACATTTAGTTAAACTAAATTAAATGTTAATTATTTTAAGGTTTTTGCTTCATATTTTTGTGGAAGCCGGGACACCATTCAAAAGTGATATTTTGTTTTACAAAAAAGAGAAATTAATACTTTTATTCATCAATGACACAATGTTTTGTTAATAAAATAAAAGTTAATAAATAAAATAAAATTAAATCTAATAATCAATAAAATGTTTAAAAAATAACATTTATTTTATACATTTTATTATTATTTTATGGTTTTATTTTTTAGTTAACGCCGCCACATACCTGTTGAAACTTGTGTCTATAAGATGCATATTTTCATATTTCAGTTTCTCATTTGCAGTTTACAGTTATACATGTTGTTTGTGCTATTGCACCTTTAAGATCTCTATATGCAAATGTGTTTAAAGCTGCAGTAAAGCACTAGTGGTTACCTTGGTATTGGCCATGTCCACGATATACTGATCCCCTTTGATGCACTCGAGAACCTGGAACCCGTCGCGATCCAGAACTTTGGCCTGAGAGTTTCCCGCCACCACCAGAATGACATCACCAGTGACGCTGTACTGCAGAGATCTGATCTGATGACTGTAAACACACACACACACACACACACACACACACACACACACATCACTTCAGACCTGATTTCTGACAAGTGTTCACATATATGCTCAATATATATTTCATTACAGGCATTGGTCAGATAGCAAATAACATTAGGACTTTCCATGTCAGGTTTCAAAAGTATTTATTACTTAAAATAAGTATAAAATAAATATAAAATTTTTTAATTAAGTAAATCATTGTCAATTAAATTATTTTAATTAAAAAAAAAATATTTTATTCTTTCAATTAAAAACAAATTGCATTTGTATAGCACTGCTAATTGTAAAAAAAATGTTTTTTATTTTATTTTACATTATAACGCATTAATGCCTGTTCACACCGATGATAACTATAACGATAAGTATAAAGTTTTAATTCTACGAGAATAGGGAAGTTCACACCACAGCTGTAACGTTAAGGACACAGCAAAAACATTGACAGCCAATCAGAATCCACCCTGCTTTAACGAGCGTGTGCATTTAAACCGGCAAAACTGCAGCGCGCTTCTCGTTCTTGGTGTCAACTGGCCATAAATGTCCTATTTAAAATAAAATATTTTAATTAAAAAAATTATAGATTTAATATTTTATTATCTGAAATATTAGTTTTATACATGCATAATTAAATATTAATATAATACTTCATAATATGTATTATTTTTAGTAAGTGCTTAATTATTAAAATAATGTCAAATGCAAATTATATGACATATGAACCGTTTTATTTTGTAATTCTCATTCTCAGTGAATCATCATCACTGTAATATAATAACTATCTAAATAAGCATAGTTAAAGACAAGTATTACCACAATTCATAAATATAATTTAACCCTCTTCGTTTAGGGGTTGCATTGGTCGTCTTCCCGGTCATAAGTGACAGGACACCTAAAAATTAAACTTCCTCCACCTTTTTTGATGGATTTGAATTTATTTACATTTACATTTATGCATTTGGCAGACGCTTTTATCCAAAGCAACTTACAGTGCCCTTATTACTAATATATAATAGAATATATATTAAAAAGAAAATCTCAAAGACTATTTATTATAAAGTTTTAGATATTTTTTTTGTTAGAAATAGTTTTTTCTGTGAATTTGTGTTTTTGCAGATTTCCCATTCATTACCTATAGTGTCATTTTTGACCGAAGAGCACAAGTTTTTTTCACGAAAACCCAATTTTTTTTGTGTGTTTACACACCTAATGCTAGAAAAGTCACCAAGTTTCATATCATTCTGATGAAGCTGTGATTTTTAAAAATTCCAAATGTGGTTCATAGGTTAAGTTTTTCATAGGCGTGTGTATAAGTGTGTGTGTGTGTGTGTGTGTGTGTGTGTGTGTGTGTGTGTGTGTGGATGTGTCAATATCACACTCCTGATGTTTTAGAGTGTCACCCCTTCACTGCTGTGTACTTTTTTCAGCATTGTGGACGATTTGTAGATTGTAGACACAAATATTCCTTGATTTTTTGTGTTTTTGCCGATTTCCCATTAATTTCCTAAGGTCGGTTATTTATGACCAAAGACAATGAACGCTACTTTTTTTTTTACGACCAATTAGCATGCTTGAATCATGACCCCAATTTTTTTTTGTGTGTGTTAACATACCTAATGCTAGAAAAGTCACCAAGTTTCATATCATTCCGATGAAGCTGTGATTTTTACAATTTCAAAACAGAAAATTTTCCGGTCAGAAATGACCAATGAGCACCAGAGGGTTAAATAATATATCATTGTTTTTACAACAAGGGTGAAAATGTGTCATTAAAATGCCAAATCCAAAATATTAATGGTCTTAAAAATTTAAAATTAATCTTATCTAATCTTAAGAAATATGCATTTAATTTATAGATATATATATATATATATATATATATATATATATATATATATATATATATATATATATATATATATATATATATATATATATAAACGTATATTATATATATATAAACATGGTCATGAACATCTCACTAAAAACAATAATAAACAGGACAATTTAGGACACATTGAGCACCGCAGCTCTGACTGAACGAGAACTGGAGGCCATGAAAGAGCCCAGAAGCTTTGAGAACAGAAAACACGGGCACTGGAGGTCCGGTTACCCTCTCCGGGTCACTGGCTTTATGGGCTCCACATGTGTTTTCTTTGGCCGTGTCTGCTGGTAAAGGGATGGCACTGCACCTGGGTTGATGAACTTGTTAATGTGGCGTGGCGTTTTACGAATCGCAAACACAAAAGAGCGCTCAGGCTCAGCCAATTGGCTTCCAATATCTCGAGACAATTGGGTTCCAATTTTAGCAGGATTTCTAGGAAAAACAAGAGACAAGAACAAAAATACACGGCATCTGGGTGCAATCAGCTGACCGGGCTGATTGGACTGGTCTCATTCCAGACGGATGAGGTGTAACGCTAGGGCTATAACGATTTGACCAAAAATAAAAACCTCGATTAATTGAACATTTGACCTCGATTACGATTAATGAACGATTATTTTGCTTTTTTTTTTTTTTGCCCTCACAAGTTTTTTGAGTAAGTTCCTGATAAGGTTTGTACTGTAAATATTTTCCACTATTAAAAGGTGGGATTTTTTTTTTCTGATGAAAAAGTGCATTTCTTTGTGATTTTAAAATACTTGAAGGAAACGGTTCACTTTCAGCTGTTATTGTCTATGGGGCAGATTTCTGTTTGTTGTACATCAGATACATTAACACATAGGCCTACATTACATTTATTAGAATGCATTAATGAGAGAGAGATTGTGTGTGTGAATTACTCTTACCGTCTCTATTCATTATGAAGCTGTGGTTTGTACTTACTTCAAAGGTATTAAAATAACGGTTGAGTTTCTAAGCTACTTTAGTGACTTTACTTTAGTCAGAGGACAGCGTTGATCCTGCATTTCTGTGCTCCTCTGCGCGTGATCTTCGCGTGATGTGCGAGCTTCTGTCTCAGTGCTCGTTTGTCACAATAAATCAGGCATTAGTTCAACATAATACACATCTGATGGTCGAAACTCGCTTTAATGTTCAAACTGACAGGGCTTAAACCACATACAAATGACAAAGCTTTGCGAGGAACAGGTGATAGAGATCTGCCTTCAGGGCGCGCGCGTTGTCGCGTTTAAACTTTATTTATTTTTTATTTATTTAACCTTTATTTATCCAGGTAAACTGTTTGAGAACCACTTCTCATTTACAAACATGACCTGGCATTTACTTGACAAACGCATTTACTTGACAAACTTTACGAGCACGAAAGTGAAAGCGGCTTCGGGGCTTGCGCGCGGCTTCGGGGCTTGCGCGCGTCGTCTCTCTGTGTGTGTGTGTGTCAGCGCGTAGGCTATAAGAAAAGCAATTAACTGACCTGTATAAACTGTGTAAAACATGCAGTTACAATAGTGATTCTGGGCATCTATAAGCACAGTTAACTGCTCCTGCATCTGTCTGTGTGACTGCAAACTGCACTTGATGTGACCGACGGGGCGGAGTCACGTGAAAACCGAAATAACCGACATGGGAAAAATACATCGGTTAGAGGTTCTGAATGTCGGTTTCGGTTATTTTTCGATTAATCGTACAGCCCTATGTAACGCACATCAAAACCCCAGGAAGCGCTGGCGGTGGAGGAGAGAGACAGGGATGGGCCGGGACTCACCATTCACACGGCTGGATCGATCGGAAGGCGTGCAGCGCCGCGTCCATCCCGGCAAAGTCCCAGAACTTTACATCGTAGTCGAAGCTGCCGGTGACCAGACGAGCGCCGGAAGGATCCAAAGCCAAAGCTGAAACCTGTACAATCACAGATTCATCAGATACGGGATATAATGCTGTTGGGGGGGTAAAACAATTAATATTCAGTGATATTATCGATGAAACGCACTGACACTATCAATATCAGACGAGAACAAAACTGAGTTCCATTATATGTTTGAACTGAATTGAGTGACGAACAAAATCTGAACTAAATTCAGTTTCATTTAGTTTCATTAAATGCGTGAACTGAATTGAGGTCCATTTATTTTCATTAGTTGTTTGAAGTAAACTGAATTGAGTTTCAATTATATCCATTAGATGTTTGAACTAAATTGAATGATGAACAAAATTGAGTTTCCTTTAGTTCCATTAGATGTGTGAACTGAATTGAGTTCCATTAGATGCGTGAACTGAATTGAGGTCCATTTATTTTCATTAGTTGTTTGAAGTAAACTGAATTGAGTTTCAATTATATCCATTAGATGTTTGAACTGAATTGAGTGACGAACAAAATCTGAACTAAATTGAGTTTCCTTTAGTTCCATTAGATGTGTGAACTGAATTGAGTTCCATTTAATCTGAACTGAATTGAGTTTCATTAGATGTGTGAACTGAATTGAGATCCATTTAATCTGAACTGAATTGAGTTTCATTAGATGTGTGAACTGAATTGAGATCCATTTAATCTGAACTGAATTGAGTTTCATTAGATGTGTGAACTGAATTGAGGTCCATTTAGTTTCATTAGTTGTTTGAACTAAACTGAATTGAGTTTCAATTAGATCCATTATATGTTTGAACTGAATTGAGTGACGAACAAAATCTGAACTAAATTCAGTTTCATTTAGTTCCATTAGATGTGTGAACTGAATTGAGTTCCATTTAATCTGAACTAAATTGAGTTCCATTAGATGTGTGAACTGAAATGAGTTCCATTTAATCTGAATTGAATTGAGTTTCATTAGATGTCTGAACTGAATTGAGGTCCATTTAGTTTCATTAGTTGTTTGAACTAAACTGAATTGAGTTTCAATTAGATCCATTATATGTTTGAACTGAATTGAGTGACGAACACTAAACTAAACTAAACTCAATTCAGTTCACACATCTAAACTGAATTGAGTTTCATTAGATGTGTGAACTGAATTGAGTTCCATTTAATCTGAACTGAATTGAGTTTCATTTGATGTGTGAACTGAATTGAGGTCCATTTAGTTTCATTAGTTGTT